>CABFVX010000960.1:0-138225 GCA_902151425.1 Timema shepardi
AATTATATCTACCTATAACGCAAGCAGGAATAAACTCAGATATGTCAGCATAAAAATAATATAATATAGTGTGTTTTCTCCCTACTAAACTTTCTCTTTATTTAGAAGTATTAGTAGATAATTTAAAAATTAATAGTAGCGTTAATTGATTTAAAAAAATCTGTATTCGCGTGTTCCAAGGAAAGATAAAAGCTTGTATGATTTAATTTTTTGGTACTTTCTTTCTAAATATACATTTTTTAAATTAATTTTCTTAGCACCACAGGGGGGTCAGATGACTCTTTGACCCCCCATGTATCCGCACCTGACTATACGTACCTATTCTATAATTACGTCCACCCTATTTCCCATATATGTAATACAACACATCCATGTTTGTCATTATGTGTGCTTTATTTATGCACCGTGCCAAAGTGTTAAGGTTGAGAACTATACCTGCATTTTTATCGAAAGTTAGTGTGAAATAAATTTTCAAAAATTAAAACAGCCTTAAATCTAGCTGGGACTAGAACCCTTACATTCACTCACTAGAAAAATTAAGAAAGCGAGCCTGACGTGTATAGCTAAATGCCCAACGATGTGGATTTTGGATAGTCAATAAATATAGAAAAAACTTTAAACTTAGATTTGTATTTTTTTACACATCATCAGACTTATATTTTGATTCAGGAAAGTGTTTTGGGGTTATGATTGAATGGAATTTATAAAACCGAACCATTTTAGACATGTTTCAAGACTCAAAAATAATTAATATTTATTATTTCATTTTAAATTTAGTAAAATTAACATATCTTTCTAGTAATGGTTAACCATTCAAATTCCCAGCTTGAACTAGTTTAAAATATTTCATAGAATGTATACATTTTATAAAATTATTTTTAATAAGGGTTAATTGTATTTTATTCATAATATGTTTTATTTTTGTACTTTCTAATGACATAAATAATACTACAGTTTATACTCGCTGAAGACATAATTATTACCACACAGTCAGTTAACACAGCTTACTTTTGAGGACTTATTGTTAAAGTATATGGCTAATTCCAATATAACCTATGTTAAGGGAGTTTAAATATTTTCAAAATTTTTTAATGTTAAGGTTTATGGTGAAAAACAAATCTCTAACTATCAAGTTGGACATTTAAACATTTTTTTTTTAAATGAGAGTATAAAAATAAAATTTAAAAATTTAAATAGGCTTATAAAATTTGCAAGAGTTGATCATACAAATGTTTTAATGCTCATTCTAAAATAGCAGGTGGGATCAGAGGTGTTTGATATTTTTAAATAGCAACTTAACTTACAATGTTTGGTTTTAGTAGGTATTTGTAATCTGTATCGGCGGGCATGGGGACTAAGGCATCAGACTAATCTATTTTGGTTTGTCGGTGACGTGGAGATCGAGTCTCTAGTCTCAATAAAGTGTAAACAACTAAGGGTGGCTTATCCTGCATGTTTTCACTCTCTTGCTCCACTTAAATATGGGTACATATTCTCTAAACTCTATTTTCCTCATCCATAAGCTTAATTAAAATGCTTATAGTCCAAAAATATGGTAGGACGTGATTAAAAAAAACTATAAATCATAATAATGGAGTATAAAATAAAGCGTTGAAATAATAATTTCAAATTATATCATGATACCGTCCAAACCCGATTACAGAGTACAAATTACATTGAACTAGACCGAATTGATTTATCTTAAGAGCCTCAGGATGTATTAGTTTAGCCAATCTAAATTTGTTAATCCTGAAATGTTGGCCAAGCTTATAGTATAAATTATTATATCTTACAATTTTACTAGGTCAAAACAAGTTAAGGTTATATTACGTTAGGTTAGGATAGCTGACAACATTTGCGTACAAACTGTGAATGATGAAACCTGTCCAAGGTCGATTCATCGTATAGGTTAAGAATAATTAAAACTAGTAATGTCTAAGACATCAGGCTATATTGGTTAATCCTATAAGCAGCAGGATTTATCTTATTGGCCTAGTCTGAACTAGTCTGTCCTGGAATCTAGTTTGGACTGTAACATATACATTAAAATATAATCAAATTATTTGGGAGGAATATAAAAAGTTTTTTTTTATAATTTGGTATCACCCTACATTATAATATATTCAACTCGTCTTTGTAAAATAAACTTAATTAAATTTATACCAGTCTGATGACTGAATTTAAACTATGTTATTAGTTTTGAAATTCTGAAATCGTAAAATGACAATAGGACGCGGAAATAGAGGGAGATACCTTAGACTTGGTATGCCAATGATCTTACCACTGAGCCATTCAGGAGTCATCCCGGGCCCATGGTCATTATTCACATATATTATAGGTCTGAGCCGGTGATAAACGTGTGAAAATTATCAGATACACATGTATGACCAATTAATATCACAAGCTATAAGATAATGTGACCATCTTCAACTCTAGAGGGCCGCAGATTGTGCAATTAAAATTTTACGAATACGTATATTGTGATGGAATAAATAGGCAAGATATTGTATCTGTTAATTATGGTTATATCCCTATCTAAGTATCATATTCTTTAAATTAAAAAATTACACTTTGACACGTGAATTGAGCCCGGGACGGTTGACTTATGCTGCCCATTCACGAGGCGATATATATTAATCAATCTGGTTGGCATTGTGATTGCTCTAAAATTGCTGGTGGATTGATGTTCCCGATTAACGATGTCAATATACAAGTAATTTTGTTGGCAATGTGATTGCTCTGAAATTTTCATTGGATCGGTTTTCCCCATTACCAAGGTGAGTATATAATCAATTAGGTTGTCAACCGAGATTTTCCTCTATATTGTTTCCATCGGTTCAAAGTAAACTTTTGTGACGTGTGGGCATATACTATCAATTAGTGCAGTTTAGTACCATGTTATTTGTTGTTTATAAGGTAGTAGTTGTTATGGCGGAGGTCTTTGTAAAGTAACTATAAATTTGTAAGGTGAATGTTTTTTTAAAATATGTTGATGGGTAATGAACAAAATTCACTGTCAAAAAACTTAACTGTAATAATAGTAAAATTCATTAAAATATTATAGCAAACTTGCACTCACACAACCAATTGTAGGGAAATCAACATGTGCAGACCAAGACAGAAAACAAAACAAATCAAAACAGGTGGTATGGCATACGCAAATCTAGCAGAATGGCAATCAGGTCAAATTCGTCCATTCAAGATGTAAACACTGTGCAATCTGCTTCAAATTGCCAGAGAGGTTAATTGAATTGACGGTCCAGACCATCAACAAAATATTTCTCAAGCAATCTGATTGCCTTTGCACACTGACGAGGAAATATTTGGGAAGTTTGGTCGAAAGCGATGAGATTGACAACCAGATTGCTTCAAGATTGCATCGTAAATGGGCCCCTTCAATACTCCAATGCTCTAACCGCTGATATACCCAGGGGTCCTCCCATGCTCAGGGTCATTTTCACTCATATTCTAAAGCAGAGTTTGAGTAATCATGGCTATAACCCCATGTCAATTTACAGAATATGATATTTAGATATGGCTTTAACCGTAATTGACAAATATAATAGCGTGGCTACTCAATCCATTATGATATGCACATTTGGTTGGTTGACATTGTACTATTGGCAGCATGGCCCCCACAAAGGTGGGCTTACGGAGCTCTAGCCAGGGTGGGAGGGTCTTTAACATTCATAAATGTTAAAATTTTCCCAACTTAAAAAATGTTAATTTTCACTCTTAGGTAGTAACATGTATAAAGGTCTATTGATGACAATGTTTTGATACAAAATACTAGCCAGTATTGACAACAAGGACGTTGTCATACAAAGTAAGGGAATATCCCTTGATGTCGAGACATCACTTATAAGAGACTTAGAGCAAGAGATGCAGCACTTCATAAATTAATCTTGTTAATTTTCTCTTTCAGCCCTTCTAGAACTTACACACACACCATCCCACATATAGGGCCTGACTACACTTGTGTTTACCTTCACAGTGTACTAGGGCACTATATAGCTACTCCACAACAGAATACGTTCTCCAACTCACACCTGCCTTCCCAAACTCCATTTGCCTTCCACAATCAATAAACACTCTCACAAAAAGAGGTTATGGTCTGTGACAACAGATCGGTGCTCTTAGGTATTATCAAGCCAACTACCTTCTCTGAGGGTCGCTTCTGACACTCAGAGCTGGTAGACAGGCAAACAAGGAAGATGAAGCACTTACGTGACTCATGGGAAAGTGTTATTCAAGAGGTAAAAGTAATTGCTGAAACAGTAGGAGTGCAACTCCAATTTCCCAAAAACCGAAAATCTTATAAAGATTCTAAGTAAGATTTCAGAATTTCCGTAGTTTACCCAGTATTGGATTTTTTTTAAATCAATAATTTAAAGAGAAGATTTGAAGCAGCAGATACCATATGTGAATTATTCTCACCCATTTTTAACTTCCAAAACTTATACAATGGCCAACCTTCCCCAAAAGCATCGGCACTTTTAAATAGATATGAGAAAGATCAGTCATAAGATTTAATGCACGAAATCCTACATCATAAAAGTATTCACGGGACGGTTTTCGCACTGTAAGAGGCCCGATTATACTTCTGAACTATATTTACGAAAAAAATGCCAAGGTATATTTGCTATAATCCTCACCATTAATCTGTTTAGTATAAAACCAGTGATTGT
This sequence comes from Timema shepardi, assembly GCA_902151425.1. Classification (NCBI taxonomy): domain Eukaryota; kingdom Metazoa; phylum Arthropoda; class Insecta; order Phasmatodea; family Timematidae; genus Timema; species Timema shepardi. The sequence goes on from CABFVX010000960.1 coordinate 4,689, forward strand.
TTCTTCAGCTTAAAGATCGTTCAGCAGGCTGGCAAATTCATTGGAAACGTGGTAAAGAAACACAACTTGTCAATAACGTCTTAATCATCTAGCAATTTTGTGCATCGAAAATGATTTAAGCAAGTTGAATTTACTTATGATATTGAAAAATTAGTGTCAACAAAAGCTAGAAAATATATTTTGAGATCATATTTATATGATTGAAAGTTTTTATTATGTAAATCCATATAGTTTTTTAGTTAATCTAAATATTTATTTTGTGACATCATTTAAACTGACTTATTTATCTTATTTATTTATCTAACCTTACAGTAGTTAGGGGGGACGCCAAATATAGTACCCTGGGGGCCCACTTCAGGATGTGAGGGCCGTGTTTGGCAGCATAAAGACCTCTCGAGTCAAAGATGACAGGGTTTTCTGAGAGATTGTTATCTCAATTGATCTTTTATATGTAGTTGACCAATTTTGCACTTCCATTTCATATTCTGCCTTAAAATATGAATGAAGAATGACCCGGGTCATGGAACGACACCTCAGTGATTAGGGCATTTATGTACTAAGCCAAGTATCCCAGGTTTGACTCCTGTGTCCAGGTGTAACTTTTAAATATACATAATATGATATTTTAATGTGGTTATAACCGTTATTAACAAATATAAAAGCTTGGCTGTTTAATCCATAATTATATTTTTGTGCCTGTGCGGATGCTTCCCAGATGATGGATTTTGTAACTATAGCCGAAACTTCTGAAGTGACTATTCCCATAGCTTGGCCCAAGTCTGAAAACATTAATTATAGTTAAGTACGAGATTCGAAAGCCTTCAAAACAAATTTAAGGTGCATGTCAATAGTAAATTTTCTATAACCATTATTTACCTAATGTTAATGTATCTGCAACCTACAACATTATACCTAAAGCATAGTATTGTGCTAACCTTTATATCAATTCTTTATTCAGTGTCCCACATAGTAAGTTCTTTTTCTTATTAAATACTTCGCGCTGGCAACAGAGTTGATTAAAAATAATATTTTTTTATCGGGAGACTTCAGGCGTGAGTTTGACACGTAAAACTCAACAGTCTGAAAGAGAAAAGTAAAAAAATACAAAAAGGAAGAAAAAAATACTCAGATGAGTAAAGGACACACAGATAAAACCTGCTATAAAATGAAAAAGATCCGCAATGGTAGACATTGACAGTAAACGCCAAGATGGTCTAGTGGTTGAAGAGATAAAGAAAATGCTTGTACGACAAATGCACTAACTATATAAGAAAATAAGATTGACTTGTTCTTTAGGTTACATAGAAAACCGGATCAAGCTGTATACTCGTAAATTGAAAAGTGACACCTAACTATGGGAATTGTACCTGGGACCCTTGGCTTAGCACTCCAATGCAGTATCACTGAACTAAACAGGATCCATCCCGAGCCCAGGGTAATTTTTAACTCATAGTTTAAGGTAATCTTTGATGAACACGTGGAAATAATTGAGATCACCATCACCAGCTATTATGGGTTTTCTCTTCCTTAAAATATTAACTTATTTATTTATTTGGCACCAAGTCCTACTACCCATTCAGGTTGTACGCTTAAGCACTAATTAAGCTAATGCTTTACGAATTTGGAAGGCTAAATATAGATTAAGTGAATCTGCATTTGCATGGAGGTAGAGTGGAAAACCATTTAGGAAAAACCGTTCCCAATCAACCCAATCGAGATTCGAACCTCGATCTCCCCGTCCTCAGCAGTATGAATCAACACTAAACTAGCGCGTTAGACAACTACGCCACTGAGGTTGGTTAAAATATTAGTGAAGAATGGCTTTGAGCATGGAAAGTGTCCTGGATATCTCAATGGTATAGCCTTCACCAATTAATCCTGGGCTATCGAGTTCAATTCCTGTGTTATTTTTCAATTTAAGAATAAGGTCTAGTCATGTTTAGGATGATGGGAAGGATGAGGTTTAAATCTTGGCCAGTGTATTGAGCGATAGCTTTCTTAAATGGTTTACCATTTGCCCTCGAAGATAATTCGGGTTTAATTCCTCAACCTTTCTTATCCCTGATTCATTAGCCCAGATAATTAGTGAGACGTGATGCTACAAATAGAAAAAGAAAAAAGGGGCTCCAACCAATTGCTTCCCTCACTCTATAATGTGTATTTTATTTTATTTAAAAAACAAATATATGCCATTAAAGTGAAAAAGGGTTTCTTTACAAAGATGTTTGTGAAATAAAAAGTATTAAGTCACATTAACATCAAAACTAAAATTCAAATTATAAAGTTAAATAATTATTTCTTCCTGTCATACTACACAGCCAGGCTTCCTTCATCTAAACACGCTAATAGATCAGGTATTATGAAAATATAAGTATAGTATAATTGGCGATGGAGTGAAAACTATTTATATAAAAAAAACACCCTAAGTATACCCCGTCATGTTTAAAAATCTGGTCCTATTATTACAGAAAAACTATATTAGACAAGAATGACGTCGTTTGCTCACAAAAGTGGACCACTTAAACTTCGGGGAATAGTGATAAAATAATAACAAGATAATTGGTACCATTGCATTTTTGCAACGTCCTCTAATGTTTTAAATATTAATCCCGTGTCTCAGAAAATGATCTTATTTTAATGTTTGATGACGCAGCAAGGACTAATTGAGGAATATTTGGAGGGGATCCGACCTAATTGCGATTGATTTAAAAAAATATGTTGTGAAAATACAATAGCGCCTGTTACAGAAGGATAATACCAATTGAAAAATGCCATAAAAATAGGAGATTTTCTAAATATTCAACAGACACGTTGATTGAAGCCAGCCTGACAAATGGTAACCATCCTTATCTCTATAAAAATTCACGGAAAATTTCAATAGTGTCATTTTTAGAACATACAAATATTTTAAAATGGGTGTAGTAGCTTTTAGAAAAGTCAAATATGGTTTACAGTTCTATAATATTACTTTAAATTAGTTGTTTAACAAGATAGTAATGATTCGTTCTAGGTTCCATAATTAAATTTAACTATCTTTCCTGCTTCAATCCTGTCAGCTCTACTTTTATTTGATATCAAAATGGTACGAGAAAGTTTTGTCTGGTGACTGGAAGGTGTTGTCAAACGGAGACCCATACGGGTAAAATATACAGTACATAAGATTTTATTTGATTATTTCTGTGTCCACTTTAAAGTTTACGCTGCCTTTTAATTGGATGATTCATCTATTGGTATGAATATTCATCTAATTAAATGTGAGTTCAAATTAAATGAAAATGTTGAAACTTGTATATGTGTGGAAAAAAAAATCCTATTTAACTTCTAAAGTGAGTAGGTACCAAACAATCTACACAACATATTATTATTTCTATTTATATTTAACATTTAAAATTATTCCGTGATTACTTTTTGTATTTCAGTTTATTTAGCTATCAAGAAAGACAAAACGACAATGAAATCCACATTCAACAGGAAAATACAACTTTGATCGCGCATTTAAAGACGAAATAATTTTTTTAAATATCAATTTTATTGGATTTTAATATAAAAAAATAAAATCCTGGTTAAACGGATGTCCTAATTATATCCATGTGAAATTTTATCACAATAGAAATAGTAGTTTGGGCATGGTTTATTTTAAAGAGATGGACAACATTTCATTTTTATAATAAAGTAGAATAGATAACAATATCAATATTGAAAATGTCATGCCGGAAGTGAAACGGATCAATATTCAATCAAATGTCATTTTTTCCGTGTGATTTCACATGTAATGCATGATGATTACGTTAATGAGGTATTGATGAGGAAAATATATATTTTAAAAAATTACTCGCATTCTCGTGGAAGGAGAGCAGGAAACCACTAATGGAAATCGACCATGCTCTGATTCATTTTTAATTTTTCCATTATAGGCAAACTGGACAGTATGAGCTTAAATCCTTAGTCCACATGCCCACTGATGCATTTATTTTTTGATTTGGACTGTACATTATTAGCATTATAGAAGTTTAGTGTTCCATATAGATCTGCTCTCATTCGTAGCAAATGTTAGATTACTAAGTTCATCCAACCGAGAAGGCCCGCGTGCTTTAGGTCGGAAACAAGTATTACTCTTAAAGTTTCGAGACAATTAAATTTAACCAGTCTCTCAAGACTCTAGGATATTATTACTAAGGTGAGGTTGAAACAATTAGTATAATGAAGTGTATTACTGGGATGAGGTACTAACAATTAGTACAATGAAGTGTATTTACCACCGTCTTTTTGCTAATGAAGATTTTTTAATTATTTCTTATTACTTGGTGAAGAAACAAGCCCAAAAATGAAATGTAATTTTACTTGCCAATGAAATATTTATATTATTTACTAAAATTAATATTAATCTACAAATGAAAATATAAAGTTAGGTGATCTGAAATCTATCTTCGGATTAACGATTGAAATCTGTATCTTTTTCACCGTGCTTTTGTAGTTCAACGACTTATAATATCAGCACACGAGAATTTCTATAAACAAGAGTGAAAGATCCTACCAATTTTTGCTTGGAAATACATTTTAACATACTTTCCATGGTTCCTTTACATGCCTTAATCGACATGGGACTGACGGCTTTAATTTCCCTTCGAAGGAGGTCGTGATACGGATTTTTATCACTCAAGAAAAAGCCATTGACCCCAGCTGAGTTTGAACTCACAAACATCTAGTCTATAGGCGATCAATCTACCCCAAGGCCACCGACGTCGACCATACACAATGTACCTGACCGAGTTTCAAAACTCAACCTTACTTGTATTCGGTGATAACGTCTTTTGCTAGCTTGACGTCTAAGACACAATGTTCAACCATTTTAAATAACGTCATAGCCAACAATAGCCAATTATAACTTTAAATTAGATGACTGCATCAAAAACTTAGTTAATCAAATGGTAAAGGAACAAAGTATGTTAAACTTATGTTGTACTTTATTAGCTTTAGAAAAATCTTTTCTAAAGTTCAAAATTATTACTTGAACTCTTTGTTCAAAATTTAAATGGGCTGGAAAATGCTGTAAAAACTATTCCAAGAAAACATTTCTTCTCTAGAATCTATCTCATCCTACAAATTATACTCAACTTACATTATGTAATACAGTTCTATCCAGACCTCGAATAAAAGTCCATTTTCTTGTACGACTGTTTATAAAACAGCTTAGTTAACACCAGTGAAACCATTTTACAATATTAATAAGTACTACAACACAATCACAAAATAATAATTTTGAATTGAAAAAAAAAATATATTTTGTTGACCTTTATTTCACTGTTGTCAAATTAGGAATGGGGAAATAAAACCTCAATTTGATGTAATTTCAGTTTAGAGTGTAAATTGTTTTTTAAAAGAATCCCCGTTGTTTGGCCGTGAGGCGTGTACTTATAAGCTGACAGAGACTATTATTCATTCATGTTCCCCAAATTACTTTAATTAAACAAATAATCTGACACAATAGATAAGTCAATAGTGTCTAATTATTGAGAAAAAGGTCTCGGGTTTGATTCCCGGCATGGCAAAAATAATTGATCATTGGTGAAATGTGGGTTTCACCTCTCTTACTAATTTGTTGATAATTATATATTATATTCGTTAAATAATTAGTCAGTATAAAAAGTGCACGTTAAATACAAAAAAATATATTCGTTAATACCTGCTTTGTTTGTAGCACGGTTTAAAGCATTACTCTTGTAATAGACTGGACTACTATTAACGGTGATATCAGGGTTTGAATCTCGCTTGTGTTTATTGAGAGTAGTTTTTATATATCGTTTTAATACCTCCCTTCATGAAAATGTCGGTTAACTTCCTTTAAATTTAACATTTCTCACCTCTAACATATTAGCGTTATAAGTGCATATGTGTATAACCCAAACAGGTAGGGATAATCAGTGATACAAAATAAATAATCAATAAATGTTACCAGCAAATTCTTGAAAATGGTACCAGTGAACCTCATCAATTTATATAACATATATTTGAAGGCGTGATGAGGATGGATTTTGGTGAAGTAAACAGCGATACAAACCGCTATTGAACGTCACACGCAAATTTTTTAATAATGTACCAATTTGACGCTGTGAAACCAAGTTTACACTATTTGCTTGTAAACCAAATCACCTAAAAAGTCGCATTATCATTTTTTTTATACTACTTGCCTGATCTTAAATAGTTTTAGGGATGAAATACAGCCCACTCTTTACCCACCCCCATTCCCACCAACATTAGTAGTTACACAGGTGTACCATAACAGTATGTACAGTACATAATTCAACGTTTTTATTCAAAGAAATGTAATTGCATTCCTTTGAGTTAATTCTAAATACACGTGGATATATTTCACAACTTTAGCCCAGCTACAGATTTTTGAAGTATAATCGTAGATCATTCAAAATCCCATTTACAAGTCCCTGAAATAGCCACCCTGGATATCAATTCACATTAGTGCCCTTTGTGTAGTTGAAGCAATATCCCTTATCACAGCCATTATTAATTTCCGATTCGAGCAGCGGTATAATTATTGGCTTCACCAGCCCAGATCTACTGTTTGACATCACTGCATACACCTGGGACTTGATGTGTCGTTCAAATGTGAAGTAGATTGAGATAACATTGGCCAAACAACTTGACAACCTCAGTAAATTTAAAGTTTTTGTAAGTGTCAATTGAAACAGTTCATCTTCCTCCTAAGAAAAATAGTAGATGCACAATTTTTTGTGGTTTGGCAAACTTTGAAAATTGTACCTATGTTTATTTGAACTTTTCATCCAAAATAGTCCCAAAATCAACTAATGTAGTTTTGGATTTCTTACTTTTGAGAATTCTGTTAAAAAGAAGTGTGTACTAAATATTATTAATGATACAATTTAAAGGTTTTATATATGATATTTACATCAGAAAATATTGTTAAAATTTAAAGATATTAATTGAAAACGAGTCCCATATCTTAACTCATTAAGTAATGAGTCTGTCTCAAGTTAAGGATTACCGGTTCCATTTCCGATCATAGCCTTAAAAAAGTATCATGGTTGAAATGTGAGGTTCTCCTTTAAGTTGGGATGGTAGCGATAGCGAGTTAAGGTAAGTATTTGGGCAGTTTAAATAAAATAATAAATTCAGAAATAAATACAATAATTTTTACAGTATAAATATAGAAAGTTAGTACCTTCAAATAATCTCAACTATTCTTGAATATTTGTAAAGCGTGACATATAATTTAATGATAAATATTTTTCTTCATTTAAAATTTCATCCAAATGTTAATATGCTCATGACCAATATTCAATTACTAGTGAGATTAGTATATGTAAACAAATTAAGCTCTATTTTCTACTTAGCAAGATTTGATTTATTTTTCCATAAAGCTTATTTTCTCTAAAATCCGTATAAAAGACTGGCATTTTCTCACCTTCATATCCATCACATTTTAACACTGATGAATTAACGGCTGGGTTATGGGTGTTTTGTCTGTTTTAGTTTGTAGTTAGTTTATAAGTCGTATACTGAAATTATATTGATTTGGTTCAAAAAAGTGAACATAAATACGTCAAATAATTACAAATAAAACTAGAAATAAAAATTTAATTATTTCATAAGACCTACTTACCCCTAATTTTGCAATATCAATAAACGTTCAGTTATTCAAGATACATTACAAACAGCTAATACGTATAGAGTTTAAAATATTTTTTGATTTATAAAATTAACCAGATCTTTTAATTTTTATTAAAGCAGACGTTTATTCATTTGGTTCATTTAGTTAGTCTTACCATCTGAAACAAGAAACTTGTCGAGATCAGAACTGTGATTATTTAATTATTTTTAGGAGACTCGTTGGTCCACCACCCTTTATCGAATTGGACGAGAAGGAATGGAAGGTTTAAGGGGAACGTTTACCAGGGTGGCTTGGACGCGTTGCAGAATACTTATTAATCTCACATCATGTAAGAAATGGTTTGTTATTTTAAAATTAATATTATGCCAAAATAAAGTTGAGATGTTTCAAATTATCTCTTAATAAAGCTTTATTATTTGTTTTATGATTTTATTAAAATTAATATTTGGTTGAATATTTATCAGCGTTTCTTGTAGATCTTACAATTGTTATATTCAAGTAAAGGAATATAAATAATCCTAGCTTTCCAATAGTAGATAAAGTGTTTTAGCACGATAACAACGTACATTTTTATTGTAATTGATAATTATTTTGGTTGTTTTCAGAACTACCATCATAAGAAATATAGCCTTACAAGAATATTTTCCTTAACTTAGGTGGCACCCTTAAACCAAGAGACACCCAAATTTGAATATATAACCTTATTGATTGTGTACTTACATGAATCTCCAACACTGTTAATTTGAAATTATTTAAAACATTGTTAATTTGTTACACATACTGATGTATTAATATACGTATATTAGAGCAGTGGTATTCAAACTTGTTTGTTTGTGTAACCCCAGATAAAATTTCTCTTAATTTTTCCATACCTCAAGTTTTTGTTGTATAAAGCACAATATAAATGTCGCAGAAAGGGGTGGGGTATGGGGGTCTGGACCACACTGAAATTTTATGAATCCCCACTTAGTCGGGTTCATATATACATGTAAAAAGTTTATTGGCTAAAGGTTTAGTAAAACCACCAGCTAGAAAAATTATGTTTCTACTTCCGTGCAAGTTATACATATTCTATAATGTACATATTAATATATTTTAAATTTCGATCATCCCTTAAGATTTCTGAAATAATATTCAAGACCAAGTATATTATTTGTTTAAAATTTTGGTGTCTATCGATATAAAATGGTATTCTGAAGGAAAAGAATACATGCAAGCCAGATATTTTCTCGAGAGTGCATCTAAGTTTACCACATTTTGTCAAAAAAATTATAAATAGTTAAAGGCACATAGAGCACCCGTGTCTACGTACATGTTTCTATTAAGGTAGACACTAATCATGGCTATTAATATAATTAATTTGGCGGTAAAATGTTGGCTCCTTACTATTGAAACGGCGTATAAGAAATTTCAATTCCAATTACAAAAATTTTCAAAGTTACAAAATAAAGTTTTTAATAAGTAGCTTTAATGAGGGTAGGGGAGTTGGATTGGAAAGAAGTCAAATAACATAAATTACAACCTTTGTTAATAGGTAGGTTTTACTAATATCTCTTGAATCCTTGATCTTTATATAAATTTAAAGCTAACAATATTAAAAAATCTTATACCGAGAGATATAGATACGAATATTTTCACATAAAACACTAATTTCATGAAAGTTTAATTGAACTAGTCAAAAAAGACAGGATGAAAGAGGTATTTGTGGAATTGTCAAAAACCATCCTATTGATATTAACAAAAATGTTTACTCCTTTTCTCAGACCTACTCGTTTGGATAAGAATTCCATTAAACTTACTTTTATCTTCTATACCATATATATGTATCAATCTGTTATCTGAAATGTTAACAAAGCTAGTGATACACTGGGAAGTTTCTAGGAGCGAATCTCGTAGGAAAATATTTTCATATTATTATTGGGTATTATTTGTTTAGTGTAAAATTAATTAATTAATTATAACAATAATAAAGGACTTTATTTAAGTTCATAAAGGCATCTGAAGACCCTCTATCCTTTTAAGGAATCCTTCAATTCCAATTGGGGAAAAGGCAAAAAGCTCTCAAAGTCAAATTAACATCCCTTTAACAATCATTTCCACCAAACACCACATATTTTTTTATTATAATGTTTTAACAAACTTACTCTAATCGGCACATGGGCAGAAATAGAAGTAATATTGTTTATATAATAATATTACCTAATTTTGAGTACAAAGAGATTTTTAAATCATTTTGAAAAACACAAATCAGTACACCTAGCCAAGATTGGATCCCTGACTTATCCGTCAATGTGAAACTAAACCAGTTGAGGATGAAACCTTATCCCGGTCACCTAACTATTCGGGTAAGGGTGTCAAATATATTGAGTGTATCACGATAGTTTGTTTCATTAATATAACAGTGTTACAGACTTTGGTTTTAAGGGTATACCACGGGTAGTGTGGTTCACTGGGATGTACCCCTGAAGGGGCAGTGTACCAATGCTCTGCATTAATCCCTTGATAATCTAAGTATGTTTATATGATATTGTATTAAATATTTAAAAGTTGTATATACAATCAATATCATTTTATTTTACTTTGTGAAACGAATTATATACTCGTTTTACATTAGATACATTTTCCTATATCACACTAGCACATACCATTGAAACAGTATATTAATTAAAAATATAAAATCATAATCCACGCAGTAGCACGTCATTGCAGTAAAATATAAAACAAACAGAATATAAACATTATTATTTAGATACAATTATTATAAAATCATAACCCACCCAGTGGCACGTCTGAAGAATATAATGTTATGTAGAGAACCATGGTGAGGTGGTGTCTATGACGCACCATTGCTAACATCTATGTTACTAGTACTTCAAGAGTGGTATTTGTTTACATATGGATACATGGTTCGGTCAGCATATTATCATCCGAGGACAGTGAAATGTCTTGTAATAACTATACATTTACTTTACATTGCAGATAAGTATTCTTATCGTTAAAAAAATACTCAAACTGGATATTTTGATAATTGAAACGTATGAGTCAGGATCTGTTTAACACCAAAAAAGTGGTTTTAGCGATGCCAATGGAACGAAATGCAACTACTATTAAAAAAAAAATTCTTATCACCATATTCAATATAAAAAATTAGTTTTGTTATCTGGAGTACCATATATTATTATCAATATGGCTATCGGAATATTTACACTAATGAGGTAGGTGTGAGGAAGTTTTAATTCAAAGGAAATATGCTGCCTTTTCGTAGAAGGATAGTGGGATATTGTATATATATATATAAATGTTCAGTTAATTCTGACAGGATACGACCCAAGACTTCCACATCAGCGTTGGTAAAATCAAGTCATATTGACTTTTAATCTGAGTGCTTACCGAGTCGGTTTTAAATAAAATAAAGTCCTTTATTTGGATCTCTCATTTAAAAGCAGATATATAATTTGCTCATGGGCATTCTTCACGTAAAAACAGAACAACGTGTATTAGTCTGTGATCGCTTTGTTAACAACAACGATGTGTTGTTTGTTGTAAAACAAATTTGATCAAATATCTGAGAACATCCTTTTGAGGGTCCAGTAAGCAGAGAAGCGGAGCTATAGGCAATCTCATCCGGACATTCACGTACAAGAATCCCAAAGTTAGATGAGTGTTTTGGCTCCTCTAAATTGTTTACAAAGGAGAAGAATGGGTTTGCAAGTTAACCACGAATTGACCAGAAATCGTCACTTATCAGAGAGGGTCATATGTACTGTACACTACTGTTCCTAAGGAGTTGATGTAATACTTTACTTCCTTATTCTTCAGAGTTAACTTACCTACTCAACCCCATTGCTCTAAGTAGGTTAGGAAATCTGTTCTAATGACTCTAGCTCAGTTTAAAGAAAAGAAAAATATAAAATTGGTTAAATATATCAGTCTCTTGTCTTGCACCCAGTTGTAAGTTCAGTACTTATAAGCCCTATTTTAATAAGATCATATAAACAGTAGTAGTGGTAGTTTACTACTTTCAAAATAAAATTTACCATAAACTCAACATTAATTTGTAGATGTCCTTGCCACCTACTCCAAATAATACTACCAATTATGGATATCCACATATTTACACAAGGAAGAAGAAAATATAGTTGAAAGGTTACACACACATATTTGTGTAAAGGGCGAGGGAGAAACCATTAGTATGAAATAACCCTATCTTACCCAACTGAAATTCGAGCGCCATCTTCCCTTCAATTGTAAACCAAGCAAGATGAAAATGATTACTTTTAAATAGTAGCCAATGCTACAGGTATTTTGGTTATACTATATACTACATCCTCCAGAGGTACTTACTGGCATTGGTCACAATTATATAATTTGTTCGGTCCAGTATTGTTTTTATTGTTTAGACGTGTTTGGAATTTTTTTTAGTGTATTTTAAGTTTGTACTGAAACTAAATTTGGCACGTTAAGAGTGTCGGGTAGGGACTCAAATATTATTTTTATTTTATTATTCTATTATGTGCGTTAGGTCTTAGTTTTTAATTACGTATATATTTGCACATTTATTTTATTTTGAAAAGGTAACCAAAAAGTTAAAAAAAAATTATAAACCTAAGTTAAACATTATTCGCTTGGTAAAAGGAAGTTTCTTACCCTGGAAATAATATGTATCCCGCCTTCTCTCGAATGGACTAGACTCGCCCCCTCTCCTGGAATCAATCTGTCCCCTTTCTAAATTTATTTCACTCCTCTTCGATATTCTCAAAGATTAAGATGAAATATGGCTGTGTATAAAAGTTCATATAGCTTCTAGAAGCATCAATTTTAAAAGATTTGATGGGGTAAGGCTACTTTAAATAGATTATGTAATGGGCATCTAATTAAAAAAATAATCAGTCGAAGACCACTCTAAATAGCTTCTAGGGACATACAAATTTCCAAATAAATTCTGGACGACTATTCCAAATAACTTTTAGAAAAAATCAAGTTTTTGGAAATGGTACATAATATGTTCATTCAAAATCGCCTCTAGAGATATCAAAATTTCAAAAGGTTTATTTAAAAGAACACTTCCCAATACCTTATAAAAGTATAATTTAAAAAAACCAACAAATGAGTGCCACTCCCAATATCTTCTAGGAGTATTAAATTGTCAAACATTTTCCGAGAGGGTCCACAGGCTCTTCTTTGGATTGGGGTTGAAGCCTTTCAAATGCCCACTTTTTTTTTTTACTAATTATTCCTTTTCAGATACCATTGCTTACTCCAAACCCTATTCTTGACACGTTCCCTTTTCTCTTCCTCAATGACATCTACATTTTATAATGCGTTTTAAACTGCTTTAGGATTGTGGTCAGCGCAGCCGAAGTGGGGAGGGGTGGCTCGTCACATGCTTGACCAATCCGTGAAGGTTAGTAATCATAGCAACCGGTGCACGTAGCCGAATTTATTTACAGTCACTGAATATGCTTGCATAGTAGTAACGTTAAATATATATATATATATATATATATATATATATAGTGCTAGTGCTTTCTCTTGCCATGTTATGGAACTAGAGAAAGTAATTTCTAGTCTGGAAGGCCTTTTTTCCAATAAGAATCCCTTCTATGTAGTAATATACTTGAACGGTAATATTCTGGTAAGAAAAAAGAGCTCCCAGGAAAGGGATCTTACCAAAATAAAGACATAAGTCAAAATTTTGATGGTTTTCATATATTTTTAACATTTCTTGGTGACTTCTATAATATATATATATAGAAGTCACCAAGAAATGTTAAAAATATATGAAAACCATCAAAATTTTGACTTATGTCTTTATTTTGGTAAGATCCCTTTCCTGGGAGCTCTTTTTTCTTACCAGAATATTACCGTTCAAGTATATTACTACATAGAAGGGATTCTTATTGGAAAAAAGGCCTTCCAGACTAGAAATTACTTTCTCTAGTTCCATAACATGGCAAGAGAAAGCACTAGTACGATAGTGGCACTGCCATGCGGCAAGATAAGGTACCATTTAAATATTTTATTTTCCTCTCTTCTAAAAATAAAGAAAAAGATACAATATATACAGGGGAAGGGGCAGGATTGTAAAAGTTGGAAGAGGGGGTTGTAAAAGCTGGCTGGGCTTAAAATGAACCCGCTCAAGTCTGCACAGGGAGTTACCGCAATGGGGGCTTGCCATTCAATAACATCTCATTCAAAACGCATAGCACACGGGGTTAGCTCACTTAACATCAAATTGGCACGGAACTCTTATAAAATGTAAGGAGTGCACATTGAAGAGCTCTACTACATTATTTTGGGACTAGCAATCCCGTACGGCGTCACCCGTGACCCTTGAAAAGTTTGTTAAAAATAGCCTAATTGAAAAGATAATTAGAGATTAAAAATTCGGATTCGAGGTGCATTCGGATCCACCTTCCACCCACCTATGTTAAAAATTTCAGATTTCTGCATCTCGTAGATTTGGCTGGGCATCGCACACAAACAAACAAACACACACACACACACACAGACAAACACTTCCTTTTATTATTATAGAATATAGTGTAGACATCACGACCATTTTTATTTTGTTATACTCTTCATAACTTTAAAACCAATGTACCGATTTGAATAATTTAAAAAGTAATTTACTCCTACGTAAACAGCCTAAATGATTAAATAATTGATTTGTATAAGTATTCATATCATGATACGGATATAATCACTTTTTGTTCGCATCCGTGTTTTAGTTGACTAATTTCAACAAAAAACGTTTATTGTAAAATAACTATAATAATTACATATATTGTCTTGCGGAATTTTTTGTTCACATTAGTAAGATCGTTCAATATTTATAGTATTTTATTATGTAATACCAATAGTTTTTGCAGCGCACGCAGAGAAACCTTATTTTTAGGCTATTTTTTACACCTGTGTAAAACTATCGACATTTTTATGAGGAATAAATTAAATTTTCAAACTAAAATATAGCCTATGTTACTCGCTGATAATGTAGCTTTATATTGCTGAAAGAATTTTTAAAATTAGTCCAGTAGTTTTTGAGTTTATCTATAACAAACAAACAAAAAAATCAAATATTTCCTCTTTATAATATTAGTGTAGATAGTGTAGATAAACATTGCATCAATTCATACAGTTCATACATAAGTGATATTGCAAAATGACTCAAATATATTTTATTTATTTTTGAACTGGTAGCATAAAAATGATTTGCACATAAAACTCTGTTTGAAAGTTAATTCTAAAAGAGTCTACCAGAGAGCAGCATCCATTCTAGAAATCTAAAACAATGAAAATAAAGAGATATCCTTAGTTATATTATCACAGTTTTACGGTAGTAACACGCAAACTCCTGCTATATGGCAACTATGCTCCCCAGTCTACCAACCACGCGGATCCTAAACCAGTTTATGTGAGAGTATAGGGCTACAACAGTAGCTGCAATTTTTATTTTTCAATCACGTCATGAGTAATTGTAATCAACTAAAGCTTCACTAGTGATCTGACCTGTACCTGCAAATTTAAGGTCTGTCGACAAACGAGGCAACAGTGTGGGGGGGAACACATATCCCCCCACTATATGTATAATAACTGTGCCCCACTTAGGGGATCCTAATAAACAGAGTAAAACAATTAATTTATTTCCGAATTATTTTATTTTTTAAGAACCCCAAGGGGTTGGGAAAAAGTTGTATATATTCAATATGATTTGTTTTAATTAAAAATGTATGTAAATAGATATTTAGAGAGAAAAAAATAAAAATACTAGAGAAAAAAAACGAGGAAACAGGCCTAGCTTATAATGGGTCTACATGTGACATCTCACTATCCGGGCCTGCAGGTCTTTGAGGGATTCTTAAGCCCATCTTGGCTTTTTGTGCGCTTTCACTTTTTGGAAAGACTTTCACCACCATTAATGCCAACAAATATACGTAAAAATAATATGTAACATACGAATATGCCATAATGTTATTTTATTAATATGTGTGTATTATTTTCTACAATATAATGTTTAGTAACATGATTAAATATATTTACGTTATACATAGTATGTGTGTGTTTGTGTGTTCAGAAAAAAATTGCTGATTCTAGATGAGTTAGAAAATTTAAACTTGGCAGGAGGGTAGGAGGGCCTCATATTAACATAAAAGTTTTAAAGTAGGAAATTTCAAATTATTTCACTGGGAATTTGCGGGTATTGGGGGGATTAAATATAGAAAAAGCCTATTATTAAGGGTATACGGAAGAAATTTTGCATACAGATAGTGGTATGACTATGCATAAAAAAACAAACCTTTAAAAAATAAGTTGACGTAATAGTTGAGTAGGAAATTTCTAATTATTGCACTGGGAATTTGTGGGTATTGGGGCGTCTAAATATAGAAAAAGCCTATTAGGAAGGGTAGACGGATGAAATTTTGCATACAGATAGTGGTATACCTATAAATAACCAAGCAAACCTTAAAAAAAATGAATTTTCAAAATCAGAGTTGATGAAGTAGGGTGGGGGATAGGGAGGTTCAAAACTTTTAAAATTGTTGGATACAACACATTATCAGTGTGATATAAAACTCAAACTCGACCGGAAGCTTAATGGACTACCCCAAATAACAAACAATATTTGAAAATTTCAAATTCAAAAATATAAATCTGGGCGAAGGGATTGTGGATACTAACAAATAACCACACTTTTAGGTGAAATAGAATCTAGTAGGATTAGTCCAAACAATTTATATAATTTTTTTTAAATATTGGAAATTTTTAATTAAGGTCTGGTAAAAAAAAAAGTGGTTTCGTAACTTCCAAAAAATATATTTAAACTACTTTTTAATTTGATGGAAGATTTAAATTGGTCAGGAAGGTTTTAAAGACAGTCCAAGCTCACAACAAAATGAAGTATTTATAAATTACAGAAGGAGCCACCCTCCCCCCCTATCTTCAACATTACTAGTAGAATTAAACACTCTCCTTATAGCGGAAAATTGAAATATTTGCATATAATATGTAGAGAGGAAAGGGATCAATCAATACAAACATAAAATTTTAAATATGGGAAATTTCAAAGTAGGTCTCCAGGAAATCAAGGAAGGGGAATGGGAGGCTATAAATATAAACATCATTTTAGGTGAGATAGAAAATTTATATCTGGCAGGAATTAACTCTAATGACTCCAAATACCAAATTAATTCTTAGTTTGGTGAACTGAACTTGGAGGATTTTGAAATTTCCAAAAATATATATAAAATAACTTCTCATTGTGGTAGAAGATTTAATTTTTCTAGGTTGGTATAGGAGCAAATCCAAAAATAATCTATTTTAAAATAAACAATGCAAAGGACTGGAAAGTGAGGTTGAGGATGCCACTGGACAAATTTATAAAACTAATATAATATAATACCTCATTCATGTTAGAAAATTGAAATATTTACATAAATAAATGAAGACAAGAAAGCATAAAAGTCTAAAAATGACAAAGTTTAAAATCTGTATGGCCTATTTGTGAAATTTTGGTTGGCTATAAATAAATATTTATAGTTAAGGTATAAAATTGAAATTTGAAATCCAAGTTGCGCTACCACTTCAGATTGTCCATTAAGTATTGAAACATGAAGCTTTAAAGTCAGATTTGGAAAAATAGGGAAAGGTGTGATCATATTTTTAAAACTAAAAGAAAAAACTACTTCCAGAGAGGTATAAAACTCATTTTTAACTATGATGTAAAGGAACCCCTTCAAATAATAGTAAAATTCCTATTATTTCACATTTATTTTAAATTTGACCTAGGGGAAATAAAGGGAAGGGAACCACATATTCAGGCGTAATAAAAATGTTGATTTGCCAGGAGTGTAGTGGGACCATTCCAAATTACTATATCATTCTTATATATATATTTTAAATGGAGGTTGATAAAGTAAAACTGAAGTGTTTCGAACTCTCCAAAACCTATAAAAAAACCTTTCTTACTGTGATGGAATATTTAAATTTGTAGGACGTTCTAAGAACTTCCCCAAACACACTAAAAAAAATCAAAATGAAAATACAAAATGAGGGTAGAAAGAGACCCTCTTAGAATTCAAAAAATTATAGAATACATTACCTACAGTTTAGTAGAAAATTGAAATATTAGCATATTTGTGGAAAGGCAAGCATACATATATACATCTAAAACAAGTTTAAAATAGGTCTCTGGGAAATTGTCGGTGGGGAAGGGATTTAAAAATAGACAAATCAATCGAGGTGAGAGATGACATTTAATTTTGGCTTGCTGGTAGAGGTACTAATCAAGATAATCAATTAAGTCTTTAAATATGAAATAAAAAAAATTGAGTTGTTGAAATGAATGAGTTTTGAATAAATATTTACAAAACTATTTGAAACAACTACTGCTCAGTGTGGTATAAAAAGAAAATTCAGTGTAAAGTTAAATGTGCCAGTCTGAATAACTATAAAAGTCTTATAATCTAAAATTTTAAAATGGAGCTCCATAAGATAAGAGGGTGCGGGAATGGGATGTTCAAATAAAACTACTCTTAGGAGATATGGGGGAAAAAATTCCAGGATTATAAGAGAATTGATCCAAACACCCAAATAACATTTATTATTTGAATATTCTAAGTGGGAGTTTGGTAAATAGTGTGTGGTTTGGATGTTTAGAAGTTTTAAAAAGTTAATTAAAAGACTAGTTTTCTAATTTTTCTAAGTAGTTATTTCTGAAATGGGGGGCAATGGGAGACATGAGTTTAGAAATTTACAAAACTTATATTAAATACTATAAACAAATATTATAATTTTAAGCATCTTTTTAAAACAAAAATTGGAAATTTTGTTTTTGATTTCTGTTTTTATCGCTATCGGTATTAATGTCCTAATGCAAATTATAAGTTTTACGAGAGTATATTGGTGAAAACGCATTAGACTAGCCATGAAGAAAGGATGGGCTAGCTGCAGTAAAATAAAAATTGTGTATATTTGAAAGTAAATGCCCTATGACTAATAATAATAAAAAAACATAACTTATAGTAAAGCAAGTGGTGGTTTGATCATGAGGGTCAGTTTGAAACGTAAAATCTTATTGATAAGACGTGTATGGGGTGGGTATAAAGAATGGCTTAAGTTTTTTCCAGTAAAATGTGTGGAATGAATATAAGAAAACATGCGGCTATGATATTTCTTAGTACATAACTTAGGAGGAGAAGTGAACTATTTGGATTCAAGATATGGTATATTATGAAGTTAATTATGCTTGGTGGATATAACTTTAAGAAATACTGTCTAAACAGACAGGTACTATTAGTATCTTCAGTTCAGAGAGAAGACAAAAACAGGGCCTATGACGATGCATTTTATTTTTGGTACGGGGTATACAGTTTGATTGGATACCCAGTAAAACCCTGTTGTATTAAACCCCGTTAATCAAAATATCCGAACTCAATTTATAATAAATGGTACGGACTTTCTCGCTCTATTGTTTGAAAATGGAGATATTTACTCAAAACTCGTAATATATGTGAAACAAAATAATATAAACTAGAAAAAATTAGAATAAATTGCACTATACTTATGTAAAAAAAAAATTAGTCCTTGTTTTGAATTTTATAATTTTGTTTTTAAAGAATTAATGTCCTCATTTGTATGTTTGGACCGATAAAAAAGATTAATGTTGAGAACAAAAGGGTCAACACTTCATATAAAAATTTCAACTTCCGGTTAAAGTTTCCACATTTTATTAGGTGTTGCAAATTTTCATGCAATCGCATTGGTATTCAATTTCTCATTTATAAATTTTGATCAATAAAAAATGTAAATATTGACTATTGAGTCTAAAATGGATATAGATAATTTTGGTTGTACAAACATTTATTCTAAGAAGTTTAAGGAAAAACAACATAAACTTTTAGAGACTTACCTTTATTAGATTACTCGATGGCACTGGAGAATTAATGTGTTAACTCTTAAGTAGTGCCTCTTTACAATTAAATCTCCCAAATTTGTATTAATATATTTGCCAATATCTCAGAAACTGTTGGATTTATAAAATGATATTTCATAAATAAGTTTTTAATTTTTAATATTACTACCATTTTGCAATGATAAGTTATTTAGTATCTCAAATAATAGTGGAGATACGGAAGTTTCTGCTTTTGTAAGGTACCCTAAAATTCATTTTCATGGTAAAATAAAAATAGCCAATTTATTTATAATCTTAATCAACACCTAGATACAAATTTTAATCATAATCAGTTTTTTTTTTCTTTTCACCCTTTCTTAAACTACTCTTAATTTTAAGTTTAAACAGACACACAGACAGACATCATTACAAAGACCACTTTTTAGGTATTGAGGGGTCTTGAGACGTCGACATCCATCAACATTTAAAGTTAGATTTTCTTTTGCGGACTTTTGTTTCGAAAAGTTATATATACGTATAGCTTGAAAGTTATTGGTTTAATAAAAATATGCTTCAAATAAAATATTTGTATTATAAAGAGACCTACATATTTGTAACGATAAATAATTTCATATCTCAAATAGACCTTAAATAGATCTTAAAGACCTGTTTGAAGAGAGAAATAAATTCCAAGAAAAGTGTTCCATCAGCATGGGATAGAAAAATACCGTAAATACTTATATTTCAAACAACTATTGTTGATTCTACCATCTATGGAGGACCGCACGACAGATAGCAATTTAAGTCCTTCAAGCATTGAAAATTAAGATCAAGAGGAAAAAACACAGGAGAGGCAGAAATAACTGTAATACCGCGAAACGTTAGAAAGAATAAAGAAACCAATATTGGTGCTGAAAAATTATTGCTGAAAATTTTACGAAAGAAACAGGAAGAAGAATAAATTTAGATGCAGACAAAAGTTTCTCACTACCATTACTCCCATACTTTAGGAAATTCAATGATGAGATAAAATAAATGGCATGAATGGAATTTCTTAAAGTTATGAGAAATGTCAAATTATCACAAAATGTAACTTATTTTCCATCGGGTTCCTTACCCTTTCCAACCCACCAAAATATACATCCAAATAATTTACATTTTACGTACACTCCGTTGAGATTGAAAGGTATCAACTTTTTGGCTCAACTATTTGGCTATACCTTCACATATAACTGCAAACTAGTTTGCCTAGCTACACCCAACGCTGGAGTTAGAGAATGCCTTAAGTCGTTAAATTATTTACAAATTATTGACTGCTGCCAAGGAGTGACGTGAAAGTGGTTGTCTGCAGCGATGCCTAAATAGTTTGATTTACTAAATTAATTTTACTTTATGGTTGTGATCATTATAAAATCAATACTTATTATTTACATACTAAGTTAATTAATTATGTTTGCTCTCATTAACAAACGGGATGTTAATTTTTTTATATATTAAAAATTTAACCACGTCAAACGTTATTTTGGCACTGTTACCCACATTGATTGGTTTTACATGGTAACATTAAGCAAGTCTCCCCTTTTTCAGAAGCTTCATTAATGTTTATAGCCAATTATAAATTTATTAATGATTAATTATTATATTCCACACGTGTAGCGTAAATAACAGATTAACTCTAAGAGATATTTACTTTCGTTTTAAGAAGCTGAGGTTAAAAAAACTTCTATAATTTAAAGGTCCCAATCATGATGTAAAATATTTTATATTATTTCCCGGTGGATTAAATAAGAAGATATTGATACCATATTATCCATTGGACATATTTTAGTTATAAAAGTGAATTTATCTGTTTCTTCAAAGTTAATATGACTGTGTATAACTTTGTTGGACTATAATTCTATTCCATACTTTATTTAATGTTACCATAACAGTCACAATATAACTATTAGGAAACAGTTTTGATAAAAACTTCAATTGAGAAAAATTGTAATATTTTAAGATTTACGTTGATTATAATTTTTTAATAAATTTAATGTATAATATTAACTGTGATTATTTTTGTAAAGTATGATTTTTTACTAGATCAATTCTGGACACCCAAACATTAAAACTGTCCATGTCGTATGCAAGTATAAATATAATATCAGAGTGAGGAGGTTTAAATAATAATTGAGAATCAAGGATAAATAATGTTTTGGTTTACGAGCTTAAACCACTTTAAATGATAGCTCTACTTTTTTAAGGTTTGTAATATAAATATATTTAAGTAAAAAAATATTGTAGTTCTGTACTGTTTTAAAGAATATCTGTCTATAGTCAAAGATAACTGTAATTGCATAACCGATTGAGGTGCATTTATTTTTATTCAACCAGATTTATTTATATCTATAACTTATGATCTCTGGAACCACTGAACCAATTGAGGTTAAGTTTTTACTTTTGTACTGAACCCATATATAAGCAGGTTTTAGCATTATTTGTTTAAACACAGGTGTTTCCGTGTGAGTACAGGTGAAAAGGCCAGCCGATTGTTTGTGTGTGTGTATATATATATATATATATATGGAACCACACAATTACTGTGGGGTGGTTTTTATTATTCTGTGGAGTATTTATACAGACTTTTTTAGTATTATAATTTAAATCGAGTGTTTTGGTGTGAGTCCCGGTGAAATGTCAGCCGAATATTCGTATATATCTATGGAACCAATAAACCGATTGAAATATAGTTTTTTGTAGAATATTTATCCAAGCAAGAATTAGCATGATTTAATCATGTTTTGTGTTGTGAGTCTCGGTGAAGGACCAGCCAGATATTTGTAACAACTGATCCCAAAGTTAATTATATTCTGTAGGATATTAACCAGGGAAATTGTAGCAAGACAGACTAATGTTTTAGGGTTCGAGTCCCTGTTATATTTCCGGATGGATGCTGTGTATATTTTATCTAAGATATTTAAAACCAAATAAGCGATTGCAGTTCAATTTTTTTTTCAACTAGGCTTACGTAGTTTTTATATCCAGGCAGGTTTTAACATTAGTTTAATCAGATATTTTGATTTTAGTCTCTGGAAATACTGACAGGCCTTGCTATAATGGATTTTGTGGATCAGCCGGAAGGTGAAATTCCATACTTCCTCGACGGGGATAATATAGTCCATAGTGAACTATAGGATAATATTAGTATGTATCATAATATTACCTATTTTAAACACCTTTACTATTAATTACTGGGGGATAGTGATGAAAAAGATTCAAATTAAAGATGATGTAACCAAATTTACTTGGGGGGAAGTTGGGAAACAATTTAAGAATACGTTTCTCAATATTCCCGGCCAAGACTAGAAGCCTGTTTCATCCATAACTGAAAATTGAGTATATGAGAAAATTTTTGACTTCATGATTACCGAAACAGTATAATATAAATTATTTACCGTATTTCCTAGAATATTTATTTTACTTTGTAATTCTGTTTAATATAAGATACTAAATATTTTAATTTGAGAGTGTTTCGAGCAGATATCACACTGGTCTATAATCTATTATTAATTTGGGCTTTCTTTTTTAAGTTTACTCAACAATGTTTTTTTACAATGAGATAATCGACGCCTCTCAGACCCACCCCGGTGGCGTAGTTAGCTGCTGCTGCTGTTTAGCTCGACTGATGTGGACAAGGAGATCGATGTTATATTCTTGCTCGGGTGAACTGAGATGGTTTTTCCTAAATGGTTTTCCACTCTCCCTCCATGCAAATGTGAGTTCACATCCTCTAACTTCAACCTTTCCAATTCCTAACTTATTAGAGTAATTAGTACTTAGGCATATTACCAGAACGGGCAGTAAGACGTGGTGCTAAAAAAAACACAACAATAATACCTACCCTCAAAAATTGCTTTAAACAATCTTTCCTTGTCCTATTGATTTAAGATTAACTATATGAAGGTTATCTGAGAAACACTGAAGTTTTTCCTGGTATTCAAAATTACGAATTAATAGTTCGTTCTGTGTGTGCTAGCTGGCCGTGAAGGTCCGAGTATAGAGTAGATTAGTTAAATGGAGCTTTTCTAAAAGGAGGGTAGGATCACATAAATCACTTTATCAAGTAATACGCTATCAAAATACTGACAGATTCTAATGCATTTAACATTCTTACATCTTATAAACACTTGTGCTTAGCAGTAAGTCAACAGTTATTACTCCTTCCAATCTAATTTCAAGAACAAATAAATTATGTATTTAATAGTCTGCACTACCACTTATATGTTAAAATATATACTCCTCAAATAATTATTGGTCACCTTGTTATTATGATTATTATTATTATTATTATAGATTATTTCTAAATCAAGAATCCAACAATTGCACGATTTATAAATTTATTTAACGTTATGATAGTGCTACACTTTAGCTTAGACGATAGCTAGTTTATTTACTGATTTAAAGACACTAGGTTCGATTCCTGACATTGTGGAACTTTAATTTCTAGTGAAACATTTGTTTCTTCTTCTAAACTGATGAGCTAATGGACAGGGATGTTGTGTCTTTCCAAGTTTTAAGAGAGTATTAAGGCAGTAAGCTGATTTTATCATTCACAGTAATTGTATAGTTCCATAAATATAAACAAACAATCGGCTTGCCCTTCACCAGGACTCACAACGAAACAAATGTTTATACACAAATAATGCTAAAAACCTGCCTGGATATTGGTTTAGTAGACAAGTAAAAACCACACCGTAATCGGTTATTACCGCGTCTTACTACCCATTCAGATTATACGCACTTAGCTAATGTGCAATGGTAGGGTGATTATGAGATGAAATGGAAGACATACATTTAAACGTGGGATCCGAACCACGGTGGAGGCCTGTCATTCCTCACATTCACAATTATTAGTTAATACACGTCTTGTCAAAGGTGAAGGAATGGTTTGACAATTAGATAAATCTGTGTCAGGACCGAGGATTGAACCCCGAACCTTTAGCCCAAAAGTCTGACACCTCTCCCCTAGACCAGTAGGTCACCCAGATATAAATAAATCCGGCCGTATTTTTAAGGGATAATCAAATTCTAACCGTATGCGTGCAATATTTTTTTTACTTTAAAATATTTACATTCCTAACCTTAAAAAAGCAGAGAGATCATTTAAAGTTTTTTTAAACTCACAAACAAAAATATATAAAATATCTCCTTGCTTTTCAATTATTTAAACGTCCTAACTCCGATATTGTATTAATACTTATCTACGACATGGCCTTTTTTATTGTCTGGACTTTCAAAATTAATTTAGTAAAAAAACATATTTGACTAAAATAATCACATTTAACCATATACATTAAATTTATTAAAAAATTATAATCAACGTAAATTTTAATTAACCACTATTTTTCTCAATCAAAGTATTTATCGAAACTTTTCCCAAAAGTGTGACCGTTATGGTAACATTAAATAAAGTATCTAATGGGATTATGGTCACACAAGTTATACTCAGTCATAACTACTTTGAAGAAAATAATAATTTCACTTTTATCACTAAAATATTTTGAATGGATAAGATTTTATCAAATATATCTTATTATCTAATATGTAAATAACTTTTTATAAAGTGACCTGGTGGTCTAGGGTTCAGACTTCTGTGCTGGCGGCCGGGGTTCAATCCTAGGTCGCGGCTAAGATTTATCTGATTACCAAACCATTCCTCCACCTCTGACAAGACATCTTGTGAATGTGGGGAATTCCATGCCTCCACCGTGGTTCGGATTCCACGTTAAACTGTAGGTCCTTCATTTCATCTCACAATCACCCTACCATTTCACATTAGCGTAAGTGCGTATAACCGGAATGGGTAGTAAGACGTGGTGCTAATAATAATAACAATAATAAACTTTATATAAAATATTTTAAATCAGGATTGGGACCCTTATATTATAGATCTATCTAAACTCAGCTTATTACAAATAAAGTAAAAATAATTTAGAGTTAAATATGTTAATTATGCTACATAAGTTGAATATAATAATTAATCATTAATAAATTTATTATTAGCTATACAGAGTAATAAAGATTCTGAAAAGGGGGAGACCTACTTTATGTTACCATGTAAAAACAATCAATGTGGGTGGCAGTGCCAAATTTTAATAGCTAAAAAATTGCAGCTCTTATATTAATGATAACAAACATAATTAATCAATTAAGTATGCAATTAATAATTATTGATTTTATCATGATCTGAACAATAAAGTAAAAATGTATTTAGTAAATCAAACCATTTGGGTGACGCTAAGAGACATAACTCCTCCCGCATCACTCCTTCCCAACAGCCAAGAAATAATTTAAGGACTTAAGGCCTTCTCTAACTTAGGTCTTTGGCGTAGCTAGGCAAACCATTTTGCAGTTATGTGTGAAGGCTTAGCATACCTCGCGGGCTGAGTCACTAAATTGCTACCTTTAAATTCCGATGGAGTGAACATCCCACAAACTCCTTTACCCCTAACTTCAATGCACAGCTCAGAAACCGCTTCTAGGTACTTCTCTAATTTCTTTGTTGATAATCAACAACAATCAAAACAGCAGCAACCACCTTTTTCGACAACTTTCTATCAGTATCCTCACACCAATACTCAAAATTCTTTTCCTTGTCAAACTATAATGCAATATGATCAAGAGAATAGTGACGTATATTCTATTATGTCACTTAAATAGCAACAATGTTTGTTTGTGAGATTTTATTTATTTTACCTAAACATAACTTTAAACATGAATAAAACACGAGAAACATATAGGAACAAACAGTTAACAGCAGCCCCGAGGAGCTCTCGAAAACATACACGACATTGAAACATATAATATAACACAAGTAGACAAGATATGGCGCCCTAGCAACAAGGACGTCACTATGGCTGGTTTCACTCATTGTCTTAGTCATGACGTCACCCCCTTCTATTGTGCCAAATCATACAGAATAATTAGTAATGTTATTTGTAATAATGGGACTCATAAATTGTAGTTCCCTTATATCAATGCATGTAAACGCAATATTAATAAAATAAACAACTTGCAAAACTAAAAATTTATATGTGTATCTATATATATAGCTTAATAAGGTAAGAGTGATAATTCGTTATGAAAACAATATAATTCGAAATAAATATATTTAAGAGCTACATCAAAATTATGTTAGACCCGCCTCGGCGTAGTTGGCTAATGCGCTTGTCGTGTTGAGCTATACTTCTGAGGACGGGGATATCGAGGTTCGAATCTCGGTCGGGTGAGCTGGGGGTGTTTTTTCCTAAATAGTTTGCCACTCTTACTCCACGCAAATGTGGGTTCACTTCCTCTAATTAAACCTTCCCAATTCCTAATTCATTAGAGTAATTAGTACTTAAAGCATATAACCCGAACGGTTAGTAAGATGTGGTGCTAAATATTATTATTATTATTAAAATTATGTTAGCTCTAACATTAAACTTTAGCGTTACATGCAATACATTATTAGATTAGGTTGGCATTATAAATAATATAGAAACATATGAATGTAAATATACTCAGTATATTGTAGTAAAAATACTAGAAAATTTGACATTTTAAGCAACTGTAAAAACACTAACAGCCTAGTATAATTAAAAGCACACAGTTAGCAATAGTCAAAGCAAAAAAAATCCTAAATAGAGTGACATAAAGTGGTACATGGGTCCATAAGATTTTGGTGAAAGGGAATCAGGTGAATTGTCCAACTCACGTTGCAATTAAATCTATTTCTTAAGGCCTAACTTCAGTGGCGGATCGTCACTTTAGGAGCTGGAGGGCGCAGTCTATTTAATTCATAAATTATTTCTGAATAATATATTTAAAAGAAGACACAAATTTTGGAATATATTTCGCTAAATATTCATTTAGTTAAACTCAAAAATTAATATCACAAACAACATGAAAAGATAAAAAAATAAACTCCCCACCAAATGACGTGGATGTGCTGTAGAAACTATGCAGCTGTGTAATGTGCATAAATATATAGATATGTATGTTTTCACTTTGTTCCATAAGAAATTCAGGACATGGCCTACCTTATGATTTCAATTCTTTTTTTTTTATCAAGGGTTAATCTTTCAATATTCGTTGTCTTAAGCACCTGCATTTAACTATTCATATTAAGCCTAGTTACAAAAAATATTAAAACATATAACTCAAATAAACATTATCCTAAAATAACCCTACATAATATTATTATAAGCACACACGCCACACACATCCTCAAGATGCAGGAGCACACAGGATGACTGACAACAACTATTGCTGGTTCACGCTATACACATTTAACAATCTTTCAACCTTAGGGTGCGTAAGGGAGTGCACCTTCAAAAGAAGAATAAGCATTGCTAACAATGGCAGGATGGGGACAATGGGTTAAGGGGAGGGAAGGTTTGGTTTCACAAGGTCAGGCGCTGACCGTCGCGCGCCTGACTGCATGCCATTTGAAATCAAGAGGTGAAGGGGTGGGAAAGTTTGGCTTCACAATGTCAGGCGCTGACCACCTCGCGCCCGACCGCATGCCATTTTTAAAATATTGCCTGCTATTACTTAAACCAAAAACATATTTTTCTTGAAACTATTATGGCAAGATAAAATTGTCGTGAGAGTGCGAATAATAACTTAGAAGGAACTGGGAATTCGTGTGGATGGGAGGCGCGCGCCTCTGTGCCTTAGGGGCGAGCCGCCCATGCTTAACTTATCTCACACAATGATTCTTGTAAACAAGACAAAGCTTCAGACTTAAGCCTGATATTCAAAAGATTTACCGCTACACATAAAATTAACAATAGGAGAAAAACACAAATAATAGCTTCGAAACCCTTTGTATTATTTAAATATTTTAATTACTATAAAACTACTCCAAATAATTTCTAAAAGCATTTAATATTCATAAATATTCCTGGCCCTTAGAAGTTAGGGGACTGTGCTACCCCAAATTTGCCCTCCCTACCAAAATTTCATTCTTGATACATCCTTGATATAATGCCCCCCCCGCCAAGTAAATAGCTGGGTGTGCCACTGATTAAGTAGATTATATGAGTATATATTTTATTTTACCTTTTCCTTCTAAATTATCTTGGAATGGCGAAATTACACTCCTGTTTTTGGGAATCTTTTATGATTAATTACATAAAATCACAAAGACTAATAAGTCGTTAAAGTAAAACAAAAACTAATATAACACCACTAAAACTCCACGAATCCTTTCTACTAAAGAAACACAAGAATCAACTACGGTTAAAGTAGCCCTGTCACCCCCATATCCCCTTACCCAATTTACTAGTGTTGAAATGACTACATTTGAAAGAGTGGTTAAAAGTGTTTGCCAAATACATGATAATACATGTGAATAGAATGCCTAAACATACCTCAATGTATTTAATTAGTGTATAATGTAACGTTTGTTACGTATACTATTGTTTTAAAATTAATTTTATATATATTTTATGTAATTTTAATTTAACTATACTAAATAGGTTTGATAAATAAACATTGTGATCTTGAATCTTTTTTAAATAGTTGGCATAATGATTAGCTCACTACTCGTATACATAAACAGCATGATCCGGGGTGTAAAAACCCGAGATCATTGGTCAATTACTTGTGGGTGAGCGGAAAGGAATGTATTGGAAACCCCTAGACATCGGGCAAGATCATTAGAGCCTAGCTTTCCTTGCGGTTTTCAAGCAGTAGATCTTGGGTTTCCTATTGTTTTAAGTAGAGCCTTTTGGAAAAAGAATTACTTAAAACACAGTATTTTTGGAATATGAACCAATATTAGTTTTAAGATTAAAAAATCATTACATGTAGATTTATTAACAATTTAAACATTAATTAGCATTAACACAGTTATCACAGACCACATTGAATTTAAAAAAACTAGTTCATATCATTATGGGTATTTGGCGCAGGACTATCATACCTGGACACTGGGGTGCATACAAATATTTTTACGTTAGTGTCACAGCCAATATTTCTTATGGGGGTACAGATAATCTTGGCAGAGTATTTTTGTAGGTAATTCTTGGTCAAAGAAGCACTAACAAATTATCAAAGATTTCAATACTCTGTAGCATGTTTTCTATATAAAAGACATCTACAATCGTATAAATGGAAAAAGAAAGTACAGGGATTAAGAGAAGAAAATTAAAACTAATAGATTCCTTTACTATAAAGCAGATATCACTCACATGGACTGAAAGTTAGCGGATACGATCTCCACGCAGTGGCTGGTCTTTCCAGCAGCGTCGACATTACTCAGTCTTCATCATCGGACACACGTTGTTGAAAAGAAAGATGTTCTCCCTAAACTCAACGGTCCTTCGAAAGATCGCCACTGTCCATACGGAGACTCCTTGAAACTCTTCTCCTATATCTCTCCCCCCCCCCTCCTCCCTCCTTTGAACTCCTTGATCCTATCGTATGGATTTTTCTGACGTAGATCCACGGTATAAAACGAGTGATCTCGAGACCCATATTATGGCATTTTATTGTAACTTATCGTCGAAGAAAAAACTTATTTTATTAAACTCTACAAAGTGTGAATTAAACGGTTTATCTACTCAAAATAAAAATAACTATAAAACACCAAAACTTTTAATTTATAAAATAAGACATCATCCCTTTTTAATTATTATAATACAGAACAGCAAACTTGTTCCAAATTCAATCGTTATATCAAATGTCACCCAATGGTGGCGTAATAACATGAATATATCAGGTTAGCTCTTTTAAACGTTACAATCTTAACACTTAATATTAAAAACTATTTTATTTATCACCACCTTTAAGTTTGTACACATATGTACTATTACACTAATTTGTAAGGTATGAGGATGCTTGAATTGAGTGGATCAGAAAAATCATGAAAATAAACACTTAACTACTCCCACCACAAACTCTGTTCTCCCCATCATTGAACGCTTAGTCTAATATTATAGCAACGCCTTATACCGATTGACCACACAGCCAAAACAGATAGATTTAAGTAGTTTTATTAAATTAAGGTGCTCCCCATCTTCTTAATTTGGAATCCAATATCTCTTAAAACCTAATGTTCAATCACTTTAAATTAGATTCCTTATAACGTTAACATTTTTATCACCAAGCCATCATTGTGTTGTCTATTCGTAACCATTCACACAACATGGTAAGTTCTCCTTTAATAAATTGTTTTCGTGACCCCTAGGGGAAGTTTGTCTAAAGTGAAAGAGCAGGGTTGTTATCTCAAAATAAAAGTGCTGTCTTTTCAACTACGAGGGATCTTCAATGAGGGTGAGTTAGGGGTGAGGGATCTAGATACGAGTTGTTGTTATACTAGATTTGGTGACAGGGTGCCACAAAATTTACTAAATAAAACTAATAGAAAACACCCTCTCTCTAGTTACACATAGAGCCAATAGTTTTAAGATTAATATTTTAATTTTTTTTAAGAATAAAGGCTTGTGCCTTACTCTTGCACAATGAAGTTTTTTTTAAAACGATAACTTCATACTTTTTTGCACCAATATACAGTACCTGTAACGTTGCTTGAAATCAACGTTACAAGCAAGAAGAAAATATGAGTAAAATAACACTAATTCTACAACCACGAAGAGTGAACATAACTGGACTCACCAAAAGTGCCCCGTTTCTCGGTCTCTGTGTGTGAAGTCTTGTCAACAAACATCCCTGCCCACGCACATTGTTCCCGCCCCGAGTGAAAAGACGTAACTGAAAAACATCAGAGGTGTGGCATTGTGAGAGTGTTGTTTTCGCGTTGCTTCATGGGAAGTGATCATGTGGTGATCACGTGATGTTCCAGACGTCTCTCCAATGACCTATTTGTTCTTTACCGCCCCTGTCCCTCTGTTCCATGTGATTGTTCTTCTATGTTCTTTGCCTTCCCCTATGTTCCCCTCCCCTCAGAGAAAAACTGCTTATAAACTGATGTCGTGTGCCTCAATGGGCACTTCTTGGTTCATCCGTGTCTTGGACACTTATCACAGGATGGGAGTTTTCCCAAGGTACAAATTCAATTTCGGCCGTACTATTCAAAATTACTCTTTGGAAATTTGTTAAAGATTTATTGGTAAATTATAGGTTAGGTCTAAATTCTTTTTTTTGGCCAGTACATACAAAATTTGCTTTTTGGCTTTCATCTGTATTTTCTTTTATATTGTAGGAATGACAAATTACGTAGATCAAACATGGCGTAATGTTGTTTATTATTCGTCAACTATATTACTGAGGTTTTTTGCCCTTCCGGCTTGGTAACATGATTTGAAACTATGAGGGACCTTTTTTATTTTTTAAAGTCCATAACTTACCTTTTGAAGGCGAATGCCTGGGTAGTATGGGAATATTTGATGGCCCATACGGTTAAATTTGTTTGTTGAATATTGGGTTAAGACTAATTAAGTCATTTACTTTCTCCTTTTTTTTGGTTGCCATAAAAATTTATGCTTATATATTGTAACTATAAAGCATACGAAACTATCCTTTTGTAAAATGTGGACGTTTAGCTGTAGCGCACTGCGGGTTGCCGCTGAGGCCCGTTGAGGGGTCGTACGCTACGTTGTAAATGTAATTGTTAGGACAAGGTTGCTATGGCAACAGCACCACTGTATAGTAATGGGCATAACCCTATTCCTCTTTTTTATATTTATGTATTTTTCTTTTAACTATCTATTGTTACCTGTATGCATATATTCACATATATATATATATTTTTAATCTTTTCTTAAATAAATATTTATTTATTAGACTCGCTATCTTTAATTTACTATGACAGGTTTAAAGTATTTTTGTTATAACACAAAAGATTCTTGTACCATTCCCTTTGAGTAATAACGTATAGTAACGGGTGATGATTGAGAAGGGTTCATGACGACAAATTATTGAATAGGTCCAAGTGAAGGCCTATCAATGTTTATGTGGTCCTAACGCTCTTCTGCAATTTAATCATTTGTTTTTTATTTCTTGCCCTTTTTACCTTATTATACATGTGCCCCTGCCCTTGTCCAGTAGAGGAGAAGGGGGGTGGTACATACCTTATAGATTATAACTTTCCGGGAAGTTTTGAATCAGAAAATGTTCTGCAAAGTTGGCAGCGGTGGAGTGTTTAAATATGGGAGGTGGCACGTAGAGCTTTTGTAATTTAAAATATAGTGTGCTAAGAAACGAGTGAGTTATAAGAAGGGGGGGGGCGCTAGTGGGGGAGGGGTAGAAAAGAAGCAAGGAGGATATGGGGCGAGAGAAAAACTGAACCAACCTTAAGATTATTTTATATAATTTTTTGATTATAAAAAATTGAAGTATGATTTATGAACCTAACGTGCCTACATAGGCTCGTATTTTTTTGTTTCTTTACTACTGATTTTAGTACCACGTCTTACTACCCGTTCGGGTTTTATGCTTATGTAATAATAACGCTAATGCTTTAGGGATGAAACGAGTTGAATTTACAGGAATTGAACCTACATTTGTGTGGAGAGTTAGTGTTAAACATTTATGAAAAACCTCCCATGGTGCTCCCGAATCGAATCCCGATCTCTCTGTCATCGGCAGTCAAGTTTATTGCGAGGGTATCGCGTTGTACCGTACAGTCACCGAAGCAGGTGTTTCTTACGAATACTATTACTATCACTACCACTAATAAATATTACAGCTATTATTATCCATTTATTCAGTTGGAAATAATATACAGAAATAATAATAGAAAATTTACCGTTTTGGAAAATTCTCCTGAAAAAACACAGGGAAAATTTCCGTCTCACATCTCCAAGTACCTTTCGTTGACACTGTAAAGTAGCAAGCTTACCTTTCATTAATCCATTATGGTGTATCTTATAAGATAGGGTCATAGTATAATACGTGAAGGTAAGTCTAATAACGTTCAGGCTAAATGGCCTGTACTATTATTTGAAATTACATATGTAATAACATATCATTGAATATATTTCATTGCCGTTTTAATTCAAACATTTAAAAATACGAATATGTTAGTTATATTTATGATAGTTTTAAATTTGTTAATTACACATGTGTTTTAGTTACATGTTAACTAATAACAGGTGTACACATTTGAGTAGTTTTCCTGCACCAGAATAGGTTTTAGTGCTTAAATAAATAATTTGTAATTGTTAAACTCATAATACATTTATTTTATATACAATAATACAATATGAATATATTATACACGTTAGCAAACTATCCTACATCAAAATATATAATTATTCTATTCTAAATAAATAATGAACACGTTCTATCCCAAATTATAAAAGATATTTAAATATATTTCTTATTATTTTATGTTAACATTCATATTTGTTAATAATTAAGTTTATTTAATGTATGCTTGTTTTCCCTTCAATAATCGCAGCTCATCTTGTTCTAAGAACCTGAAAATTAAATTAATTTTTAATTAGAAACAACAAATATCTAGAAATGTACAAACATTTATTCATATATTAAATTATAGTAATGTTTTTATTGCAAGATAAAATGTTTTTAATAATTTCATTTGGTATATTTAAATAAATATAATTTACACAAGTTTTTAAAATACTGTTCAATTTTATTAGATAATATCTAAATAAAACCATGATGTAAAATAAAACTAACAATATCAACTATGGTTTTATTTTAAGCTCAATTATAGCGATATATTATTGGTCATATTATTCTTTAAATACATTGCTTACCTTTGTTACAGTTCGATTTAAAAATAGTTTATGTGAATTCTGTGGAGATCTATACTTACATTGCTTTTTGGTTTCTGAAAATAAGAAAACAAATATAATAATTATATTACTTACATTTCAGTTTTACAAACAATCAATTCTAAATGGCTTTGAGGGAAATTTGAAATTAATTACTATATCAGGAACTCACTTGAAGGGGTTGTCGTCCTTAAATTCCGTAAGGCAATCTTTCATTACTTTCTATATCTCCCCTGTTACCAAGTTAAGGGGTTGTAAGATTTCCCACTACCCCCTCCTCCACCTCTCAATCTTAAGTAATTTCTTACAATTTGATAAATTATATTATTTAATCTTCCAATAATTGTTTTTCTACACAAGGATTGATAGTAAATAAAGTGACATTAAATTTTATAGTATTTTAATAGGAGAAAAATTAAGTTTAATACATCATAAGTAAATTATATAAAGTGAAATTTTATAAACAATATATTTATTTTTTAACAACTTGTTTAGTGTTTGTTGTACGATAAATATTGATAAAAAACCTCACGTAAGATAGATTATTAGCCCCACTCTTTCGTAAGAAAATACTGACCACCTCCTACCCCTCCCTCCCCCCAAAAAAACCTACCTAATTTAAGGATGGCCATAATATTTTTATTAATACCATTAATGTATATAAATAATAATTATTTATTTTAACCGTATGGATAAAACAAGGTTAACGGGAAGGGTTTAAGTCGAATAGACGTTGTATGAATTATATATTTATATTATGTAACTATAATTATCACGTGATTTAATAGATGATTAACCCACTACGGTAGCCACGTGGTCTAACACGCTACTCTTGAAGTAAACTAGACCTACCGATGGCGGTGAGATCAAGATTCGAATCTTGGTCGGGTGTACTGAGGTTGGTTTTTCCTAAATTATTGTCTACTCTCCTTCCACGACAGTAAGAGTGCATTTACTATTAATATAACCTCCCTAATCCCTGAAACCATTAGCGTAATTAGTACATAACCGTGTAACACAAACGGGTGGTAAGATGAGGTGATTTTTTTTTCAATTACTAAGATTTATTTGGATGCTCTTATATTATTTAAGAGCTCAAACTTCCAAATGAATTAATTGATTACTGTAAACCGCTAAGTATCTAAATAATATATATAATTTTTTAAATATTCAACCTCAATCATTTTTAGTCTTTGAAAATATTTCATTAGTTGGACTTATCCTGTCTTCCAGAAGTAGACATCCAGGGGAGAGGAGGGGCCACCAAGGAATATGGGGGGCAACAAGGGCTAGGAAGAGTTTCTAAGGTTTAGAAGAGGACACTAAGGGCTAGGAGGGAACACCAAAGGCCAGGAGGAGAGAGAAGGGTTTGAGGGAACACTAAGGGCAAAGGGTAGACAAGGGCCACTAGGGAATGTCAGCCATCAGGAGGAGAGACAAACGGCATTAAGAGAGCACCAAAGTTCAGAAGGGGACAAGAAGAACCAGGAGACAGCCAGGGTCAGGGGGACACCAAGGGCCAAAAGTGGACAATAAGGGCTAATAGCGGTCAACAATGGCCAGGAGGAGACAAGGGCCACTAGGAAATATCCAACCCCAGGAGGAGACACCAAAGGTATTGAAGGAGCACCAAAGATAAGGAGTAGACAGAAAGAGCCAGGAGAAGACATACAGGGACAGGTAGAGAGAGATACCAAGGCCAACTAGGGGAAACCAAGTCATAGGAGGATACACCAAAGGCAGGGAGGAATCATGAAAATTTATTTTTGAGGGTGAGGGGGGAGGGCACCCAACTTGAAAAGGGGATATATAAAAGCGTATTGTTTCATATAATTTGGACATCTAAACTCTCTTCAAGTAAATGTTGTAACCGCTTTGAATGTCTTTTTTATAATATATTTTTTATGATTTGATTGGCTATAATTATTAGGCATGTTATAACGTAAACATAAATAGCCAGAGTATTAAGCGTTTAGTTTTTAACTTTATTTTTAAGTATAAGCCATTTGCATGCATATATTTATTTTTTTCAGCACCGTATCTTAATATCAGTTTTGGTTTTACGCATATGTAATAACCACGCTAATGTGTTAGGTACGACTACGGTGACCATACGTCTCGAAAAAATCGGGACAGCCCCGATTTTAAGGGGTGTGTCCCAGCGTCCCGACCAATATGTCACGAATTGTCTGACTAATAGAAAAAGTTTGGAGAGTAAATTAAAAAATATTGAAATCGTTAGATTTATAATATTTTAATTTTAGCCAAAAATAATATTTTAGAAAAAGAGTCAGCTCTTGCGTTTCACACAATAAAATAAATATTAATTTTAGATCTTTAGATTGCACATCTAAACTTATTTTCACATTATTTGAGGCAAAATACTCTGCTGCCAGAACAAAAAGCACTTTTAGTGGTACAAATGAACTGTTCGTAAACGTCGTATACAGAAATGTACGAGAAAATTAAGAAAAACAAGAATTTGTTAAAAGCTCTGGCCTCATCGGATAAATTTGATTGGAGGGAACCCAAACCATCAGCTTCCTTTGCCAGTAACAGTGAAAACAAGTAAAGTTAGGAAAATGAACAAAAAAACTTCTTAATTTTTAATAGCCTATTAAATTTATACAAAATAGAATTTTCTCAAAAGTCTTATTATTTAAACTTTAAAATGACTTGTTATTGTGAGCCACCTAGTCTTAGAGATTGAGATGAGTCCAGTAGTTTTGACTACCATTTTTACATAGCCCATATTTTTTTATAGCTATGACATATTATTGTAATTAATGTTTTTTAAATTACTAAAATAAAAAAATCTTCGAGTATATTTGTTCTTACTTATGCTTATCCGTTATGTTTATGCACTTATGCTAATTTTGAAAAATGTTGCCAATTTATCCCGATTTTCACTGTCAGAATTATTGTCACCGTAGGTACGAGGAAGGTTAAATTTAGATAATGTTTGCTCATGCTTGCTTGGAGGGAGGGTGAAAATTTCTTTTAGAAAAGAACACCCGACCGAAATGAATTCCTGTATACACATCCAGAGGTCGTGGGTTTGACCTATGGTGTTTCCAGGTTTTTATGTGAGCCAGTGGTTCAGAAAAGGGGCTCAACTTATCCTTGTGCGGACAAAAATTGAGGAAATACTTGAATAAAGATTTAGCAGCTTAAGTCTAAAAAACTGATATTTTATGCTAGAGGGATTGTTGTGCTGACCACATGACACCCTCTATTCGCTAATGTTGGCATTATCTTCCCCAATATACGGCGGCTGAACGGTCGGTATAGCTCGCTTATGGGCTGACGCCATAGAGTTGTATAAAATATACACAAATATTTTTTTTAGTGTATATTCCCTATTCAGGATGCTATATCAGAATAGGACTAAATAACAGCCTATTGCACAGATCAGCTATATACCAAACACACAGCCCAAACACACAGCCTTACGGGATTTTCGCAGCGCGTCTTGAAACAGTCCTTGGGCATTGGGGAGTGCAGGTTGTTGCAGTCCTCAGTGACAACAGCACTTACAAGAGAAACAACTCACTTTCAAACTGTTCGTTGTAAAAGGGTGGTGGTCCAAACACAATAGTTTAGGTAACAGCTATCTCCCTCCTAACTATTCCCTTAACCCCCTTTCAATGAACAAACGTTTTCAGACTAGTGACAAGTTGACGATAATTGAAAATGATTTACAACCATACAATTATATTTATAATTGGTGAAATGTGGGTTTCCTAGCTCAAATTAATGAAGTATTGGTTTAGGGCTGGATGTTGTGTCTGTTTGAGACTTAAATTAGTTTATAAATAATGTGCTGATATAATCATTCAGTTCAGAAAGTGCACGTTAAATATCTAAAATAAATTAGCAAATATATGAAAATATGAATATTAACTTGAACAAAAAGGAACTTTTTTTTTTAGTTTGCAGTCTGAGTAGACTCTTATGAGGGGCTAGTTTACGGAAAGATGGGTGGATCCGCTCTGCTACCTGAACCTATTTTTATAATAGCCTGAACCTATTTTTATAATAGCCGATAT
The DNA here is from genome assembly GCA_902151425.1 of Timema shepardi. Classification (NCBI taxonomy): domain Eukaryota; kingdom Metazoa; phylum Arthropoda; class Insecta; order Phasmatodea; family Timematidae; genus Timema; species Timema shepardi. The sequence goes on from CABFVX010000960.1 coordinate 43,002, forward strand.
ATTGACGATATATGACAATTTGTCTGTTCCTTAGTAAAACCATTCTTAAAGTTAACTTGCGTTTAAAAAAAAACACGCTGCTTGTTTGCGACGTTGTCACTTGGGACTGGAAGTAACGATCCCGTGTCGGACTCAAATCTTTTCTAATGAGTGCAGCCTTTTTAACCTGGAAGGCTGTGTGTCTGGTATACCTTGTCTGTGACATAGAACTAACTGATACGCTTATCATAGATCATAGTTGGACATCATAGCCTACTAGTAATAGAACAAACACACATAGTGAACAGTATAATGCATTACCACGCATAGATACATTTAGAGACATGCTTATTTTGCGTCATTATACCCTCGTGGGCTATCTGAATATTTATTATAGTGAATTATGGATGAGGAATGTTAGGGTTTTAAAGGAAATGTACCTACATTTATGAGGAAATATAGTTGGAAACTGGTTGATAAAAACTACTCTGAGTACACATATTTAGGTTTCAAACATATTCTTTCCTTTCACGAGCCAGCCTTACTAGAAATGAGAAATGTTTGACAATTAATATGTCTTCTACAGCAATGTGGGTTTTAAGTACCAGTTAAATGCTTATTTTCTTATCAATTATAAATAATCATTCTGCACACATGGATTCGTATGACTGAAATACAAATGTTTATACCAAACACTCACGTATAAAATATTCCCCGACTGCCTTAAGATCCGCGTACGTCTTAACTTGAAGGTAGTACAAGGATCCGTCTATCCCCTTTGACGCCCACTGTTCCATGAGGGACATGTCGACGGCCTGAGTGACGCCGATGGTGAAAAGGGTGTGACCAGCGTCTTTCAAATTCTGGGCGGCCGTGGTTGGATCTGTCTTACTAATGCCGTCTGTTATCAAAACTGGAGAAAACAATGATATAAGTTTATTTAAAAAGGACAAAGAATAATAAAGTTCTAGGACATCGAAAAATTAATAGCACATTTATGTTTGTCTTTATATAGTTATAAACACCAGAAGCTGGGAGATAAAAATCCACTGGATGATTTAGGATAGCATTATTAATATCTGTCTTCCAATATGTCTTAAAAGTAATTCTAGGGGAGTTCATAAAATAACAAGACTTTACCATAGTTCTTTTTTCTTAAAAAAAAAGGACAATTTACTAGTCGCGTGACAATTTACTATTCACTTGAAACTTTACTAGTCACGTGAAACTATACTATTTATTAATCGCATTACACTATAATAGCAGTATGACAATTTACTAGTTGCGTGACACTTTACTTACACTACTTGTGTTTATATACTCTATAATTGGCTTGCTAATTTTGTGTAGGTCTTGGAATTAAAATCAAACTAAATTCAAAATGTCTTTATAATTAAATTGTTTAACCTCTATATACCCATAACACCTTTTAAAATTTTGAATGAAATAATAAATTTCATTTGTTTCAAAGCAATATTAATTATAATTTCAATATATTTCTAAATAGTTTTGCCAAGATTTTGTCTAAGAGAATGATACGATTAACCAGTGTGCTACATTATTCACTTCCGTTTAGTTTAGAACTAGGGATTCTCTATCTTGGAACTATATTCATGAAAATAATGGATTCTTTATCTTCAAATAATCTATTTGTTTTACATCCATTCAAAGGTTAAGATCTGATTCACTCATCGATATTTTATCTGCCAATTTCTAAGAAATCGAAAAAAAAGGAAAATAAACTTAAGTTAGAAACAGAAATATTTGTTTGACTTTAGGAAATGTTTTTTTTATTGTAAAGTATATTTTGAAACCAAAGATTCCAATTCTGGGTAGCAAATTAGTATATAATTATATTTTATATAATTTAAATAATAAATAGACAAGTCATTAAAATTAAAGACTGTTTTATGGTTGGCCAACACCCTCCTAAAATAATTCATAATTTTATAATTAATTAAAATAATAATGAATCAAACATTAAATTACACATTAAAGTATACCGTCAAGGAGTTGGTCACATTGTATTGACCATTTGGTGTACTAAAGCTTGTTTTATAATGTGATACAAATTACGAATGGAAATACCTATGTTTAACTTACCATGTATATATAATTAATTTTATAATAAAAGTTTACCAACTGACCAGCTGACTAAATTTTGTACAGCAGTAAAATTTAACGAGATTCAAATAAACTCAATATTAGCTATTTTTGAGAAATAAGTCCCCATTCTTATTTTGAAATTTGGTTGAAGCAAACTTTTTTTATACGATTTGTTGAATCTGTCGTCCCAGATTCTATTCAATGCACCTTCCCCCCTCCCCCCCTAATCTTTACAGGACCTTTGGATCTAGATAGATTCGAAGAATTGATTCAAAGTGTATGAATCACACATCCCTATGTAGTATTAATTCGTACACTCATTAATTAGACTCATACTCACTGACAAGGGTGGGCCTTTTGGATCCATTATCATTTATCTCTTGGCTGGCTAGGAGAAGGGCTGCGGTGATGTCAGTACCACCCCCGTTGTAGCCAAGTCCATCAACACCTTTAAGAAAACTCGCAGTGGAATTCTGGTTCACAGGGATCGCTACAACGGCAGTGCTGTCGAACAGTACCACCCCGGCATTTCTGTTGGCGGAGAGACTGAAACAGACATAACATGATATTAGACTGCACCATGCCAAGGTCTTCATGTTTATCCTCGCCTCCTAAATCCTATCACCCATTTATGTATAAACTATTAATTTAATAAAGATATATAAAAATAAAATTAATTAATAGGATGACTGTGGTGAAGAAATAAGTAAGCCTCAACAATTCTTTTTATTTACCCCATTTGTTTAAGATATTCATTCAACGTAAACTTTATGAACCGACTGATCATATCACCGCACGAAGATTTCTAGGAGCGAGAAAGAAATGGGAAAACTGATTTTTCTGGAAAGTTATTTTCACATATCTTTCAGGATTTTCTTACACGCTATAATCAACATAGGACTGACTTGATAACTTCCCCTCCAAAGGAAGTTGCGCTACGGATTTTATCACCGAAGAAAAACCCATTGACCTCTACTAAGTTTGAACCCACGAACATCAGGTTCTGAGGTGAGCACTTTACCCACTGAGTCTTATTATCCGTTTGGGTTATATTTCTAGCATCACGTCTTACAAGTTGTCCAAACTATACTTAAACGTACTTATTACGCCAATATTTTAGGGATTTAAAGGTTTAGTTTAGAATAATTGTATCAGCATTAGCATGGAGAAGCTTGTAAAATGAATTAGGAAATATAGCCCTCAGTACACCCGGTAAAGATTCTAACACCAATCTCCCCGTCATCCTCAGTATAACCTAGTGCCAGAGTGATGCCTTAGACAAACGGTCAGCAACCTACGAACCGCAAACTTATTTTATCCAGCCCGCAAAAAATCTAATAAATAAAGATTAATAACTTATTAATATTTGAGAGAATTTATAAAGTTGAAATATATATATCAATATTTTTTCAACCAATCCCATAAATTTTTTTAAAGCATACAGTCCATGATATCAAACATTTGCTGACACTTATAATGAATTATGAGTCCACCAAAGTTGGTTTTTGTATTGTACGCATACATTAACTAAGCTAGTAATTTATTACATAATGTACTTCTATTTTTTTAATGCATTTTAACTTGGTATCTATAAATAAATTATGGTTATGCTAAGGTAGAACCGCTCTTTTAAGTCATATATAATTAACTTCAAGTTAGTCATAAATAAAATAGAATTGTTATATGCCTGTGTGTTCGTGGGTAGGTTTCTTAAGTTTTATAAATAAAAATTAATGTTATGTTATCGTGAGTTATATTGTTGATATAACTACTAATATTATTTCAACTTAACACTCGCTGATCAAATTATATATGTAACGTATTCCTAAACTACAAGATGTTCATCAATTGCACCAGTACTCACGGGAAACCATTGATGACGTTCTTCATAAAATCCAGACCCATCTTGTAATTGCTTCTGCCAATGCTGCCCGACTGATCCATAACGAATAGGATATTACCGGGATTGGAGATGGATAACTCTACGGTCTCCTTCAGGTCCTCTCCAATACAAGATGGGGCTGTTAAGGTGCAGGTATTTTTAAGTGATAGAGTAAACTCTACTACGTTATTATGAGACCATAGAGATGTTAAACTATACTACATTACTATGAAACCATATAGCGTATCAAATATACTATCTTAATATGAAACCATTGAGTATATAAACCATACTATGTTACTATGAAAACATAGAGAGGAGAGACCAAACTACGTTACTTAGAAACTATTATAGTGGGTATGTTATAATACGTTATATTGAAACTATAAGTAAACTATAATACAGTACTAATGAAACCATAAAAGGTGTAAACCAAACTTCTTCACCATGAAACCATTGAGAGTGTAAAACATACTACGTTACTATCAAACCATACTTAGTTACACAAGAGTTAATCGATTATTTAGTGAATATATATTCTTTTCATGACATTTAAATCAAGGTAAAAATGTTTGTATTAGTTATTGGTTAATTGTAAGACATAGTATACCTTTGGGAAAAATATAATTTCAATTGAACCGAACACATCTTTAAATTAGTAATTTTTGGAAAACAAAACAATTTTAAGAAAACAAGAGTCAAACGAATTTATCTAAAAGTTGAGTGTAAAGTTAATTAAACTACTACCTATGACAAAATACTGAACTCACAAACATTTGAAACACTATGTCATTGGAATAATAAGTTGCTTCTACTGTAAATAGGTAATTAAAATATAATTATTTAATAATAATATTGTGCTGGAATAATATAACATTGGACATCTATGTATCATTTTAATTATTGACTGACTTATTGAATAAAAGATATATATATATATATATATTTTTTTTTGTAATATAAAGTATATGTATTTTTTCAAATCCCATTAAATATACGATCCCTTGAAATAAACAGTACGACGCAATCACACAAACTTTTTCATATTGTATATTAAGGTTCCGAAAAAATCTTCAAACAAATTTCAGTAAACTTCCAATAAGGGAGATTTTTCCATAAGAAAAAACATATCGTGTTAATCACCATAAATACTTTTAATATATAAACCCTAAAAAATATTTTCTTTAATCCTTCAAATTTATCAAAAGAAGTTATTTGAAAAATACCTTAGGATTATTATTAATTATTGATAAAATAAAAATTTATTATTATTTATCACAAAAAAATATTTCCAGATAACCATTTTGAAAGAAATACTCAAAGACAAACTATAAATATTTTTAATTAGCTTTAGTTTGCATTAAATTATTTTCTTAAATTAGCAAGTATCTCACTACCTGTTCAGCTTATTATGTAATAATTACGCTAATGAGCTAGGAAGAAAGAAGGTTAAATTAAGAGTAAGTGTTTCCTTTTTTGTGTGGAAGGAAAGTCGAAAACAATTTTAGTAAAATCCCCCTCAGTACATCCGACTAAAATTTGAACCCTGCTTTCCCGGTTCTCTGAAGTTTATTCTAACACAAGAGTGACGCCTAAGAGCATGTGGCCAACAAAGCAGGTATTCCTTAAATAAATTACCTAAATTTAATTTATTTTAGATGAATAATATACTTTAGTATTAAATATGTAAAATAAAATTCTTATACCAATTTTGAATCAAATCGTTAAAGTAATTTTAAAAATTATACAAATTCTAGAAAAATTAGTAATCATTAACCTACTATAAAACCTTTTTGTTTTTTTTAAAAAAGTATAATGTATAATTGTTTCTAGTGTAGGAAACTTAACAGACAACCATTTTGGTTAAATTTATAGATACATTTTTTTAAATATATTCAAAGTTTTTTTAAATGATTTTTCAATAAACTACCTTTAAAAAAAATCCACTCTTATGCTCTCACCTAAAGTTAAACAGTTATATTTGTCACGTAAAACAGTCCACAATTATATACTTAAACAAAATAGTAAGATACATTTTCAAAATACATCGAATTTTATAAAATTACTCATTAGAAAACTACACTTTTACCAATTATTTACCCAAAACCGACTCATAGAATGTATTTTTGGAGATCAACCACTCATTAGATATCCTTTTAAAAAAAATTGACTGAACCATTTTGGAAAATTTGATATTTAAAAGAAATCGCTCATCAGTAAGTTAACCATAATTTGAGGGTTTGGATGAAAATGAAATAATTTACTTTTAAAATATAATATATAATAATGAACAAAATTCATCAGTTTGAGATCCGTGGCCAATGACAATCAGATATGGAACGAGAGGGAAATGTAAAATCTTCTCCCTTTTTAAAATTCAAACACACATAAAACGTAAGGATTAATCATAATTTCATGCTAGATTTTTTTACGGTTACAATACTTTTTCTTGATATGAGAAAGTAAAATCTCATCCTTTCATATTCAAATGGAAAGGTGAGGGGGAAATAAAAGCGTCAATTAAACCATCTGTTGAGGTAAAAAATTAATCAATTAAATTAAATAAAAGCTTTATTTTCCATAACAAAACACAAGTAGATTAAACAATTTTGAAATTATTTGTTTTTTACACATTAATTTGTTTATCTCTTATAATTATCTCCTAGCACAGGTAATGGCATAAGTAAAGAGTGGAAATAATCTCCTGAAAAACATACCTCAGTGGATAGAATAAAGTTTAAAGCTACAGCAGTGTATGAAGTAATTAGTAAATAGTTTACTAGAATGAGTTCTCCAAATGGTTACTGAATTTCATCTTTTGCCTGTGTTTTGATTTATCGGCACTATTTTATTAATAACCTCTCTTGATAATAATGCTCTCAGTTTCTCACTGATTTAATCAAATGTGATTGTGGTGCTTTTGTTACATCTACACAGACTACTTTAAATTAATATTAAATAACAAAACGAAATAAATGGTACAGAACTCCGCACGGACTTTCTCGTTCTATTGTTTAAAAATGGAGATATGTTTTCCCAAAACTCGTAATATATGCGAAAATAAATAATATACACTATCAAACCCAAGATAAATTGCACTATACTTATGTAAACTTTTTTTAGTCCCAGTTTTAAATTTTATAATTTTATTTTTAAGGAATTAATGTCCTCATTTTTATGTTTGGACCTATAAAAAAGATCAATATTGCGTCCACAAGAGTCAACATTTTGTATTAAAATTTCAACTTCTGGTTAAGATTTTCGACATTTTATTAGCTGTTGCAAATCTTCATGCCATCGCATTGCTATTAAATTCCTCTTTAATGAATTTTGACCAATGAAAGATATAAATATTGACTAGTTAGTCTAAAATGGATATAGATAATTGTTGCACAAACAATTCTCCTTTGAAAGGTGCAGCAGAAGGGAGCGCGAGTAATTTTACAGTTTTTATAGCATAATACTTTTTTGCCCAAATAAAATTAAATATTTCTCCAGTAGCAACATAGAGCTTAGTTTTCTGTACATGCTAATGCCAACAGATCTTGAATATATATCAAGGTTGTCCTGGAGTTTTGTCAAAACTTTTAAAATAAAGAGAAAATGTTTTGACGAAATTCCAGGATATCCTAGAAAAATATTAAAGATCTGTTAATATTTGCATGTGCATAAAACTAAGCTCTATGTTGCTACTGGAGAAATATTTGATTTGTTTTGGCCAGAAAATTTCAATTCTATAAAACTCTAAAAATACTCGCGCTCCCTTCTGCCGCACTTTGTAAAAACAACATAAACTAAGCTCTATGTTGCTACTGGAGAAATATTTGATTTATTTTGGCCAGAAAATTTCAATTCTATAAAACTGTAAAAACACTTGCGCTCCCTTTTGCCGCACTTTGGAAAAACAACATAAACCTTTTAAGAGATTCACCTATATTTAATTACCATATGGCATTGGAGAATTATTTTGTTAAAACTTAAGTAGTATATCTACAACAAAGCTCACAAAATTGTATTAATAAATTTGTCAATATCTCAGAAACCGTGGATTTAAAAAAAATATTTCATATAAAAGTTTTTTATTTTTGATTGTACTACAATTTTGCAATGAAATTGTATTTATTATCTCAAATAGTTGCGAAGATCCGGAAGTTTCTGCTTCTGTAAAGTACCCTAAAAATCATTTTAATGGAAAAATGTTTATAGCCATTTTATTTAAAATATTAATCAACGCCTGGATACGAATTTTAATCAAATCGTTAAAGCCGATTTTGAGAAAATCAATTTTTTCTCTTTTCGCCTTTTACCAAACTACTCATTTTAAGTTTAAACAGACACACAGACAGACGGCATTCCAGAGACCACTTTTTAAGGTTCGGGGGTTCATGAGACGTCGACATCCATCAACATTTCAGGTTAGACTTTATTTTACGGTTGCAATACTTCACCTTTTGTGCTTGAAAAGTTAAAAAATATGTTTATTTGCGTATAGCTTGAAATTTATTGGATTTAAAAAATAGACTTCAAATCATTTATTGTATTCTATATAGATCTACATATTTGTAATGATAAGGTAATTTTATATCTCCAATAGTTTAGGAGATATTATAAAAAAAGTTAATTGATGCACCAGACCGGAACCTTTAAGACATTATGCCAAAATATTTAGTGTGTCCTTTTTTTTAGAATATTTATAAATATTTATAAATAAAATTTAATCAAAATCGTTAGAGTCGATTTTGATAAAATCTACCTTTCCTCTTTTTTGCCTTTCAGAAAATTACCCCTAATTTTAGGGTTGGATATTAAATTCCAAAAATCCCTAGGGCCAACCATATGAAAATCCTTTGACCAAGTTTTATCCCGGTTGGTAAAATAGTTTAGGCTCTAGTTGGAGGTACAGACAGATACACAGACAGTCGGAAAATCAAAAATCACTTTATCGGATTCGGGGGGTCATGAAACGTCGAGATTCATCAAAATTTTAAGTTCAATTTTTTTGACGTTCACAATACTTTTACTATCTCTAAGATAGCGAGAAAGTAAATAGGGGAATAGTACTGATAAACTTTCAGCTATAGCTAGTGACTGTTTGTGCTGGGTGAAGTTATTAAGAAATTCTTCCAGAATGATATTATGAATATTAAAGTTATTGAATATGTAAAATTAGAATTAGGTTTTTATATAAGACTTTTAAGTTGATTACCTAATTTTGGCATTATTATTTTGATAATAACTACCTAGCTTGAAAAATTAAAATTATTTCAATTTTAAGAATTTTGTAAGTTTTTTCAATAATTTCGCTGAGGATATCTAAATACAAAATAAAACACTAATATTACCGGTATCTTTAAATGATTTAAAATTTTAATAAATATTATTTTCTTATATTAATAATAACATTAGTATAGTTTTAATCACGAATCATGTTATATAGCATTTTTTTCATAACTTGATGACAATCAAGAATGATTGAAATGTTATTCGGCGAAATACTATTTCAAAATTAATTTATTATTATTATTATGCTTCATATGAGTAAGGAGTATAAACATTTAAAAAAAGTAAGTTCATGTGTAGTAAATGTGCTTTTTAATTCATACACTTCTTCCGTCCTCTTACGAAAATATTATATATTATCCATTGGGATATAGAAATAATAGGAACAGAAAGAAATAGTAATTGTAAATATATATATATTAATAAAGATCAGATTGTTGAAATACAAATCGTCGGGGGAGTCTTAGGTTGGAAGGTTAGCAGGTTCTTAGAAAATACTATCTACTCATCTATTTGGTTAGTGGTATGAATTATCCATTTATCACCAAACTGCCTAGATAAAAGATGAATTACATACATTTGCAAGATGGGATGAAATTGATTCCAGCAGTGCTATTCCAGCCATCAGCTGTACATTGGACACTGACGCTACCACTCCTCTGATAGCCGTCAGCGCAAGCGATGGTGCAGTCTGTACCAATGTCATTGTAGCCAGTGACACAAGATGTCGGTGACCACGAGCTTCCATTTTTAATAATCATAGGGAAGCAACCTGAAGAAAGTAGAGCATGTATTTGACTAAGTATTCGATTAGAGTTGGAGTTTTATGTCATGGTTAGAATAACAAAGTCGATGAATCTATCCGAAGGGTTAGTTATCCTTGGCAAAATATGAAAACCATTAGAAAGGGTTCTAAATATCTATTTATCAGATTGAGAAAGTTAGAGTAAAATAATTAATTTTAGATTTATTAAAATATCCACACATTGGAAAAAATAACCTGGAATGAGTGTGCAAGAAGGAAAAACATCAAGTCCAGCGGTACTGTTCCAGCCATCAGGTGTGCATTGGATACTGCTGATTTCACTTCTTTCATAACCGTCAGGACACTCGATGCTGCACTCTGTACCATAGTCATTGTAACCATTGACACAGGACGTTGGTGACCATGAACTATCGTTTTTAGTGTTCAGGGGGGCACAACCTAAAGACCGCATGTAATTGTTAGGAATTAGTACTCGATTAGAATTAAAGTTCTGTCACGCTGAGAATTACAAAAACTTTTAAGCTAATACAAGGGCTGGTGATTTATACAGGTTGAAAAATATATTCCATCGAGATCTAAATACTTCACTTATTTGGAAGGAGAAATTAATTTTTTTATTGTAATTTAAAATATATCTATATTTTAGAAAAAAATAACCTGGAATGGGTTCACAGGAAGGGATGAGAGCGAGACCATCAGTACTATTCCAGCCATCAGTTGTACATTGTATACTGACGCTACCCTTCCTTTCATAGCCATCAGCACACTCGATACTGCACTCTGTACCATAGTCGTTGTAACCATTGACACAGGAAGTTGGTGCCCACGAGCTGCCAATGTTAATGTTCAAGGGGGAACAACCTGAGGAAGATAATATATTTTTTGAAAATAGTACTTGATAAACCTTAAAGTTATATGTGATATTCAAAATTATTAAAACGATGAAACAAACAGAAGGGTGAGTTTTAATTAACAGATGACGACATACATATGAACGGGATCTAAATAAATAATTCTCCTAATGTAAAAAAAGACACTAAGATCGTTAATTCTGAATTTTAAACAAATCCACATTTTAGAAAAAGCTACCTGGAATTAGATCGCAAGAAGGGATGACGGATAGACCATCGGTGCTATTCCAGCCATCAGTTGTACATTGTATAGTGACGCTACCCTTCCTTTCATAGCCATCAGCGCACGCAATACTGCACTCTGTACCATAGTCGTTGTAACCATTGACACAAGTTGTGGGTGCCCACGAGCTGCCAATGCTAGTGTCCAAGGGGGCACAACCTGAAGAAGATATAATATTTGTAGATATTAGTACTCGATTATAATTATAACTTTATTCTATGCCCATAATTATAAAAAAGATAAAGCTAGCAAAAATGCTAGTAATATTTTGCAGAATGTGAATTAAATTCCATCGTGATCTAAATATAACTTAACGTAATGTGAAAGTGAAACAAAATGGTTTATTCTGAATTTTAAATATATCCACAAATTGTAATAAATAACCTGGAATAAGTTCGCAAGAAGGGATGACCGTGAACCCATCGGTGCTATTCCAGCCATCAGTTGTACATTGGATACTGACGCTACCTCTCCTTGCATAGCCGTCAGCGCACTCGATACTGCACTCTGTACCATAGTCGTTGTAACCATTGACACAAGAAACTGGTGCCCACGAGCTGCCGATGTTAATGTTTAAGGGGGCGCAACCTGGAAAAGATTTTTTTAACATCTACTTGATAAAATTTAAAACTATATGTTATATTCAAAATTAATCAAGTGATTAATCGAACAGAAGTTTTAGTCCTAATTAACAGATGATGGCATACATATGATCGAGATCTAAATATATATTTCACCTAATGTGAAAATGACATTTAAATCGTTAATTCTGAATTTTAAACACATCCACACTTTGGAAAGATTTACCTGGAATGAGTTCGCAAGAAGGTATAACGGAGAGTCCTTCGTTGCTATTCCAGCCATCAGTTGTACATTGTATACTGACGCTACCCTTCCTTTCATAGCCACCAGCACACTCGATAGTGCACTCTGTACCATAGTCACTGTAACCATTGACACAAGACGTTGGTGCCCACGAGCTGCCATTTTTAATGTTCAGGGGAGCGCAACCTAAGTACCGCATAATATTTTTAGATATTAGTACTCGATTAAAATTATAATTTTATTCAATGCCAAGAATTACAAAAAAGATAAAGCTAACAAAAATTCTATTGATACTTTGCAGAATGTGAATCAAATTCCAATGTGATCTAAATATAACTTAACTTAATGTGAAAGTGAAAAAAAATGGTTTATTCTGAATTTTAAATATATCCACAAATTGTAATAAATAACCTGGAATAATTTCGCACGAAGGGATGACCGTGAACCCATCGGTGCTATTCCAGCCATCAGTTGTACATTGTATACTGGCGCTACCTCTCCTTGCATATCCGTCAGCGCACTCGATACTGCACTCTGTACCATAGTCGTTGTAACCATTGACACAAGAAGTGGGTGCCCACGAGCTGCCAATGTTAGTGTCCAAGGGGGCACAACCTGAAGAAGATAATATATTTTTTTAAATAAATACTTGATTAACCTTAAATTTATGTCATAGTCAAAAGTAATCATACGACTAATCAAATAGAAGGGTTAGTTTTAATTAACATATGATGACATACATATAATATAGATCTAATTATATATTTCACCTAATGTGAGAATGACATTTAAATCACTAATTCTGAATTTTAAACACATCCACACTTTGGAAAAAATTACCTTGAATGAGTTCGCAAGAAGGTATGACGGAGAGTCCTTCAGTGCTATTCCAGCCATCAGTTGTGCATTGTATATTGACGCTACCCTTCCTTTCATAGCCACCAGCACACTCGATAATGCACTCTGTACCATAGTCATTGTAACCATTGACACAAGATGTTGGTTCCCACGAGCTGCCGATGTTAATGTTCAAAGGGGCGCAACCTGAGGAAGATAATAATTTTTTTAAACAAGTACTTGATTAACCTTATAATTATATGTCATTGTCAAAATTAATCAAACGACTAATCAAACAGAAGGGTTGGTTTTAATTAACAGATGATAACATACATATGATCGAGATCTAAATATATATTTCATCTAATCTAAACATGACATTAAAATTGTTAATTCTGAATTTTAAACACATACATATTTTGGAAACAATTACCTGGAATGAGTTCGCAAGAAGGTATAACGGAGAGACCATCGGTGCTATTCCAGCCATCAGTTGTACATTGTACACTGACGCTACCCTTCCTTTCATAGCCACCAGCGCACTCGATACTGCACTCTTTACCATAGTCATTGTAAGCATTGACACAGGACATTGGTGCCCACGAGCTGCCATTTTTAATGTTCAGGGGAGCACAACCTAAGTAAAGAATAATATTCTTAGCAATTAGTACTCGATTATAATTACACATTATTTCCATGCCAAGAATTATAAAATAGATAAAGATAACAAAAATACTAGTAATATTTTGCAGAATGTGAATTAAATTCAATCGTGATCTAAATATATATTTAACTTAATGTGAAAGTGAAACAAAATGTTTTATTCTTAATTTTAAATATATCCAAAAATTGTAACAAATAACCTGGAATAAGTTCACATGAAGGGACGACCGTTAACCCATCGGTGCTATTCCAGCCATCAGTTGTACATTCTATACTGATGCTACCTCTCCTTGCATAGCCGTCAGCGCACTCGATACTGCACTCTGTACCATAGTCGTTATATCCATTGACACAAGAAGTTGGTGCCCACGAGCTGCCGATGTTAATGTTCAAGGGGGCGCAACCTGAAGAAGATAATATATTTTTTTAAATAAGTACTTGACAAACTTTTAAAATTATATTTTATAGTAAAAATTAATAAAACGATTAATCGAACAGAAGGGTTTGTTTTAATTAACAGATGATGACATACATATGATCGAGATCTAAATATATATTTCACCTAATGTAAAAATTACATTTAAATTCGTTAGTTCTGAATTTAAAGCACATCCACAGTTTGTAAAAAGCTACCTGGAATGAGCTCGCAAGAAGGTATGCCGAAGAGACCATCAGTGCTATTCCAGCCCTCAGTAGTACATTGTATACTGACGCTACCCTTCCTTTCATAGCCACCAGCACACTCGATAGTGTACTCTGTACCATAGTCCTTGTAACCATTGACACAGGACGTTGGTGCCCACGAGCTGCTATTTTTAATGTTCAGGGGAGCGCAACCTAAGTACTGCTTAATATTTTTATTTATTAGTTCTCGATTATAATTATAATTTTTTCTCACGCCAAGAATTACAAAAAATATTAGAATAACACAATTGTTGGAGAAATATCGCAGATTGTGAAATAAATTTCATTGAGATATAAATATATTTTTCACTTAATGTGAAAGTGAAACTAAATTTTTCGTCATGAATTTTAAATACATCCACACTTTGAAACAAAGAACCTGGAATGAGTTTGCAAGATGGGATGATGGCGAATCCAGAGGTACTATTCCACCCCTCAGTTGTACATTGTATACTGACGCCATCACTTTTTTCATAACCATCATCGCACTGGATGCTGTATTCTGTACCAATGTCACTGATGCTATTGACGCAAGACGCTGGTGCCCAAAAACTGCCCTCCTCAATGTTCAAGGGGGCACATCCATGAAAACAATAAAGTATTTTCTTGTAATATGTACTTGATTGGAATTGTAGTTCTATCTATTTATCGCTATTATTAAATCGTATACATCTAACACACTCTTGTACTCTTTTTGGAAGATTTTGTGATAATTTATATTTACATCTATATATATGTTTTAATTCACCAATAAATAAAATTTAGTTTATTTATTCTTAATTTCCAAAATTTGCACTTGCTAAAACTATTAACTTTGTGTATGATTGCAAGAAGGAATAACGTCCAGCCCAGTAGCGCTTTTCCTGCCATCAGATGTACATCGGTTGCTGACGTTACCACTCCTTTCATAGCCATGAGCACACTGGTTGCTGTACTCTATAACAATCTTGCTGTTATCACTAATGAAAGATGTTAATGTCCAAAATATGCCGTCTTAAACGTTCAGCAGAGCACAAACTGAATACCACAAAAACTATTTTTGAATATTTACATGATTAACGTTATAACTCCATTTCAATGTCAGAATTGTTAAAAAGATAAACCTAAAACTAGGGATAGGCATTTTGAAAGTATATGAAAACCATTTTGTTCAGATTTAAATATATCTTTCACGTGGAGTGAAAGCGATAGTTTACTTAGTTATTCTGAATATACAAAAAGTATATTCTCATTAAAAAATTATCTTGATTGTGAGCACAAGACGGAATTACTTCAAGCCCAATGGTGTTATTTCAGCCGTCAGGCATTTATTTGATGCTCCTTTCATAACCGTCAGCACACAGGATGCTGCACCATTTAACAATATCACTTTTATCATTGACGCAAGACATTTGTGCCCATGAGCTGCCTTCTTCAACGATAAAATTGGCACAACCAGAATACCAGACATCCTTTTTCTACGTTCTCGATTGGAGATATAGTTCTACGCCCAGATAACGATAATTAGTTGATGATTCTTATTAGGGGAAAACAGCTTGTAGATCTGTTTTCTAGCTGTCTAATATACATACTATGAAGAAGACAAGTGCTCTTGAAATGTAAATTTCTGATGTACAGTTAATACTTTGTCCCCATAGTCACACATGCATAAGGATCATGGGCATTGAACGTAACACAATTTAGGAAAGTGTATTCCAAAGAAATTAAGTTTTTTATAGTGTGTTAGATGTCCCAAAGAGAAAAAAAAATTAGTAATGAAGCTATTCATTAAAGAGTGGGGATACATGGAGTAATAAATTTGTAGAGGAAGCTAGACTGAGATGGTATGGGTATGTAATTAGGATGGAGAATGAAAGGATCTCAAAGAAAATGATGACAGTGATGTATGTAGGAAAATGACCGCAAGGGAGTCCAAGAACGAGGTGGGGGAAACAGATTAGCTAAAAGTTTGTAATTGAGAGGAGAAGAAATGAACCAATTATAGGATGAAGAATAGTTAAAGATAGAGGATAGCATAGTCATCTTTCTAAATTTACACAGTACCAGGATGGAAAAAGTTTATGATGATGATGATGATAACGATGATATTCAATATCAATGCTCGTCATCTTATTCAAACTATGGAATCAATTCCATTGAGAACAAAGTATATTTTTCTAGTCACATGAACGCAGGAGTAAAATAATTTATACTGAACTTAAAAAAAGTTCATTCTTAGGAACAATTAACCTTGAATGTTATTGCGAGATGGGATAAAGTCAAGCCCAGAGTCCAGAAGTGCTATTCCATCCATTAGCTGTACTTTTGATTTTAATTTAACCAATTCTTTCGCAGTCTTCTGCGTGCTGGTTAATGCCCTCTGTTCTGAAGTCGCTGATACTATTGACGCAAGATGTTTGTACCCATAAGCTGCCCTCTTCATCGATTAGGGGGGCACAACATTCAGACCGTAAATAATTTTTGACTATGCCCTAGTTTATAAGTATAGTTCTATGTTATGGCCAAGATTGTCAAATCGATTAATCTAACACAGTGGCTCACAGGTTTTGGTAGAATATGACATAAATTTATACAAGTTCTAAATATGTGTTTCATGTCATGTGAGAGTAAAAGTGAGATTATTAAATCTGAACTTACAAAATGTGCACTACTTGTAACTAACTGACTTGAGTATGATCGCAAGACTGGATGATTTCACTATCACTGCGGTGTTATTCCAAACATCTGCAGAACATTTAATATTTACGCTACTACTCCTTTCATATCCGTCAGAGCACTGGATATCAACTATGTAATAATGTAGTTTTTGCCAGTGACGCAATACACCAGTACCCATGACGTTCCCTCATCAACATTCAGTGTTTGAAACCTGAAGACTACACGATTTTGTTTTTGCTACGTACTGTATTTGAGATATAATTTTATGTCTTGGTTACGATTATTAATCTATAAATCCAAGATATTGTTGTATGTCTTGGTCACGATTATTAATCTATAAATCCAAGATATTGTTGTATGTCTTGGTCACGATTATTAATCAATAACTTCACAAATAGTTCTCATCACCTTAGTCAGACTATAACAGTAATTATATTGAGACATAAATATATATTTTACGTCACGTGAAAGTAAGATTCAAATATGTATTCTCGGGTGCTAATAACCTTGAATGTGATTGCAAGTTGGCATAACATTGAGCCCAGAGGTGCTATTCCATCCATCAGCCGTACATTGAATGCTGTCGCTACCACTCCTCTCATAGCCGTCAAAACATTGGATGCTGCACTCAGTACCAATTTCGTTGTAGCCGTTGCCACAAGATGTTGGTATCCACAAGCTGCCTTCTTCAACGTTCAGTGGGGCACAACCTGAAGACCGTAAAGTTTTTTTTTAATTCTAAAAAAGTAATGACTACAGCTAATGGTCAGGATTGTTGAATAGATGAATCTAGCACAATGGCTAACAATCTTTGTCAGAAAATTAGTTCTAAAAAAGATCACATGTAATGAAAGTAAGAGTTAAATTGGTTATTCTTAATTTACCATACATGTATTCTCTGGAGCTAGTAACCTTGAATGTGATTGCAAGTTGGCATAACATTGAGCCCAGAGGTGCTATTCCATCCATCAGCTGTACATTGAATGCTGTCGCTACCACTCCTCTCATAGCCGTCAACACATTGGATGCTGCACTCAGTACCAATTTCGTTGTAGCCGTTGGCACAAGATGTTGGTATCCACAAGCTGCCTTCTTCAACGTTCAGTGGGGCACAACCTGAATACCGTAAAGTATTTTTTTTTATTTATTCTAAAAAGTAATGAGTACAGATAATGGTCAGGATTGTTGAATAGATGAATCCAGCACAATGGCTAACAATCTTTGTCAGAAAATTAGTTCTAAAAAAAATCACGTGTAATGAAAATAAGAGTTAAATTGGTTATTCTTAATTTACCAAATATGTATTCTCAGGAACTAACTACCTTGAATGTATTTGCAAGATGGGATAACGTTGAGGCCATCGGTGCTATTCCAGCCATAGGCTGTACATTGGACGTTGACGCTACCACACCTTTCATAACCATCAACGCAATGGATGCTACAGACTGTACCAATGTCACTGTTACCACTGGAGCAAGACGTTGGTGCCCACGAGCTGCAAACTTCAACGTTCAGGGGGGCGCAACCTGAAGACCGTAAAACATTTTGATAACTACGTACGATATTAAAGTCATATCATGGTCAGGATTGTTTAGTGTATGAATCTAAAATAAAGAATCGCTATCTTTAGTATAAACTAAATAAATACATTTTAAATCGAAATAAATTGTTTTACTTGACGTGAAATTGAGAGTGAAATTGTTTATTCTGAATTTACAAAATGTGCACTTTATATAAATAAAAGCCTTGAGTGTGTTTGCAAGATGGTATGACATCGATCCCTTCAGTGCTATTCCAGCCTTCGGTAGTACATTGGATGGTGACGCTACCACTCCATTCATAGTCTTCAGCGCACTGAATACTACATTCAGTACCAATATCATTTTTACCACTGACACAAGACGTTGATGCCCATGAGCTGCCCTCATCAAAGTTTAGGGGGGCGCAACCTGAACACCGTAAAGCATTTTTTAATATGTCCTAAAAGATTAATGGCATAGTTCTGTGAAATTATCAGGATTGTTTAATATATAAATTTAACACAAAGACTCATCATATTTAGCAGACTTTGAGATAGATTAAATGGAAATTCAAATAAATATTTTACTTGACGTGAAAATAAGGATTAAATTATTTATTCTGAATCTATAAAATGTGCATTCCTTATAAATCATAACCTTGAGTGTGTTTGCAAGATGGTATGACTTCGAGCCCTTCAGTGCTATTCCAGCCATCGGTTGTACATTGGATGCTGACGCTACCACTACTTTCATAGCCATCAGCGCACTGGATACTACATTCTGTACCAATGTCACTTTTACTATTGCCGCAAGATGCTGGTGCCCATGAGCTGCTCTCATCTATGTTTAGGGGGGCGCAACCTAAAACCATAAAGCATTTTATTATGTAATCTATTAGGAATAGAGTTTTATAACACAGTCAGGGTTCTAGAATCAATTAACATACCACAATATCCCACTAACTTTGTCAGAGAATGAAAACAAATTAATTTAAATCTATTTTCATACATATATTGTAAATAAGAGTGAAATTAATAATTTTTAATTTAAAAAATGTGCACTCTTTGGAGCAAATAACCTTTTGTTTGTTTGCAAGATGGAATAAAGTCAATCCCATCGGTGCTATTCCAGCCGTCGCCTGTACATTGAATGCTGTTGCTGCCGCTCCTTTCATAGTCGTCATCGCACTGGATACTGCACTCTGTACCAATGTCACTTTTACCATTGACGCAAGATGTTGGTGTCCATGAGCTTCCTTCTACAATGCTTAGGGGGGCACAACCTAGACACCGTAAAGTATTTTTTTTCTAACTACACGATTAAAGATATAGTTATATGTAATGAACAGGATTGTTTGATCTATGAATTTAACACAAAGACTCATCATCTTTGGCAAACTTTGCGATAAATACCGTTGACATATTTATTTTTCATTTTATGTGAAAATAAGAGTGAAACTATTTATTCTGAATTTACAAAATCTCGACTTTATAGAAATTATAACCTTGTGTGTGTTTGCAGTGTGGTATGACATCAGTCCCATCGGTGCTATTCCAGCCATCGGTTGTACATTGGATGGTGACAATATCACTCCTTTCATAACCGGAAGCGCACTGGATGCTGCACTCTGCACCAAACTCACTTTTACCACTCACGCAAGAATACGGTTCCCAAGAGCTGTCATTTTCAACGATTAATGGGGCACAACCTGAAAACCGTAAAGTGTTTTTTGACAACGTACTCGATTAAAGTTATAGTATAGTCACGATTGTTGAATCGATGAATATAATACTATGACTTACCATTTTGGAAGAATATGTAATAAGTTCCATTGAGATATAAATATATTTTTCTCGTGTCGTGAAGATAGAGTGAATATATTTTATTTTGAATTTACAAAATGTGCACGCTTTGGCATTAATAACCATAAGTTTGTCAGACCCTCGGAGTGTTCTCAATCCTATGTATATTTTAATATGTATTGTGTACTTAGTCTATCTTTAAAATTAGAAAGTTTACCTTCCATTCCTCTGATCTGCTACAGCTTAAAGTATAATTCCTTGATTTAACCGGAAAATTTAGTACTTGTACCTTTCAGGGTAAGAAAGAGTATAAATAACTTTTCAAGGCAGTTATTTAAAAGTACGTTAATTGTTTTTGTATGACGTCTTAATAAATTTAATCTGACTAAAATTAGGTTGAATCAAATTACTGTATGCTTAAAATATTATGAGTTAGTGAATGAATAATTATAATGGTTGACGTGTAATGGGATAATTGGGTACATCATGAACAGATGAATGAAAATATGTTTAAATGGAATAATCTACGAATTAAAAGATGAATGGCCTAGTACGTGAATGGAAGGATATAGACATTAATGAAAATGGTACATATTGAGAGCTGAATTGATGTATGATCTGGAGAGTGAATAATGATTTTATACACAAATCTAACGAGCAACAAACCGTGGACGCAGCCTGCCCTGTTAGGCCAGTCACAAACAAAGAGGATGGGGTTGAACTCGAGACCCGGTGGGCAGTTCTCTAACACAGAGACGCCATTGGAGCACTCATAATATTTGGTGCAGTCACTAGGATGGGGGATTAGAATGCTGTTGGCCCTGGGGTCGTGCTCTGGGCAGATGATATCGTTAATTTGAGAGGCGTAACTGTTACTGAACCATACAGTAAACAATAGGAATTGTAATACTCTTGACACTAAAAGAGAAAATAAAGCAACATTAATATCATACAAACTTAGATAATAGCTTTAAATTTGTATATAATTTTTATCTATTTTCTACGTAGTAGTGCAGCACAGACCATTACTGTCTAAAATCTGAGGATATATTTAAATGGTGTATTCACTTAAGGATAAGGTATTATTTGCGAATTGAAACCAAAATCGGACATTTTGTAAGTTTCTAAATTGTTGGTAAACGGTACCTTACAATTTAAAAGGTGTTTACTTTTAAAAAAATATGACTTGCAATTATTAAAAACTAAGATGATTATAAAAAGAATGCTTTCTTTTAATTCTATTAGCACCCGAACAAAACATCTTATTTTCACCCAAGGTTATATATAGTATTAATTAATAGGAAAGTTTTAGAATATTAATTTTTGTCAAGAAAAATCAAATTATTTGATATGTTCTAAAAATATATATGTATTGACATTCTAAAAAAACTTAGATGGAAAAATTCATACCCTAAAATGTATTAATAGTATGTATTAACTTTATCTTAGATAATTTTCTATTTAGAAAATAAATAAAAGCAAATCAAAACATTTTATTTAATTCTAAATAGTTTCTATAAATTTTAATGATCTAAATTTCCAATTTTAAATATGATTCGATTTGTATTATTTTTTCTCGTCATATTAAAATATGTTTTTATTTGATACATTTCTTTGGTTTAAATGGAAACTATTTGGATTATTTTGACCAAAACTATCATAGAGGCAATATTGTTACGTGAACGGTAGAATTGAATTTTAATATTAAAAAAGTTTTACCATAATGTTATTAATAATATAATAATAGAATATGTTATGTATAATTTCACATAATCTACGTAAGCTTCAATTTTCTAAATTTAGTTAAAATGTAGTTTTAAGAATTGTAATTAAATGATAAAATAACCATGTTTAACTTTTGTAAATGATTCTTTAACTATAAAACAAAACGACGTTTAACATTATTAATATTATTATTATTATTATTAATAATAATAATAATATATTGACTGTATCTCTTGTCCAGTGGTCATAGCTCATAGCTAAATGTCCGGAGTTTGATCCCCAGTATTTCCAGAATCCTTATATTGAGCAGTGGGCCTGGGATGGGGCCGAAATCAACCTCGTGAGAAAAATAAGTATCTACTTAAAAAGGTATCAGCTCTGGTCTATAAAACTGAAATTAATGGCCGGAGGTGTCTTTGTGCTGATTACATGACACCCTCTATTCGTAAATGTCAACACTATCATTGCTAACGTCGGTGGTTGCTAGCCCGGTCGGTACAGCTCGAAACATGAAGTATTTTTAAATGGAACAGAAAAACATATTTGATAGAGTGTGGATTCTTTCAAATATATAATTTGAAATTAATAATAAGACACTATATTTTTGTTGACTATTTAATAAATAAGTCACATTATCAAAGCTATGTTGGTTTTTAATAATGGATTTTAAAAGATCATGTTTAGCCACTTATGTTATATCACTTAAACGAGATGCTGCACTTGTTTAAGTTCTTTTAACTAAAATAAAACCCTAACAATTAAAGTAAAACTATGTTTTTTACAATATATTAGTCAATAATATATTTTGTGATTGCACAAATAATTTTCCATTCATAATTAAAATATCTTAATTTGATTGTATTTAACATAAATATACTCATTTGCACATCGGATCTATAAATTCAATACTATTCATTATTAAACTATTGCGTCATTAAATAAATATACTTATTTTCTTATAAATTAAATAATTTAGTATAATAGTTACTGAACATTGTTATAGAAATATCTAAATAATATAATATATAATTTAATAATATTGTAATTTTGTTATTTAATATAATATATTAGCAATTGCCTTTCTTTGAACCAAAGAAATACAATAACTTACCCATTATTTGATAACTCAGATTTTGTTTGAAAGCAATGGGTATCACTCTGCTTATATACTTATCTAGAAGCTGAAATCTTGCAACATATCACCTTTAGATTTAGCGGTTTTCAACATATGTTCGAAAAGTGTTTACTTTGTCATTACAAGCTGCGCAGAAATCATTATCTAATATAAACACTTAGTGTTAAGTGGTACAATTTTTTTCCTTGGGGTGTTAAATGAAATTTAAAGGAAGATATTTAAGTGTAATCAATACTGCCTGTCTTTACCCTAGCCAATAAATTACCAACAGCTATATCTGGTTATTTTGTCCCATTCGTTTTGCCCTCAAACATTATTTAAACTTGCAACTCAAAAAGGAATTCAAACAAACTCAACACATAGATCTTTTTCACGTTGGGGACATTTTCGGATCATGTGTTGATAGTCAGGTTGGCTATGTAGCTGTTTCATAGTAACCCTAAAGTTCGAAAAAGCAAAAATATAGTTCATATTTAGATCTTCAAAAAAACATAGGCCTACATACATTGAACTAAGGAATTATAATATACTAGATTTAACCTTATACACTATATTAGAGATTTAAATTCTTAAAATGATAATACACACATTTTAAATAAATGGAAATACTTTAAAAAAATAATTTCAAAACTTGTTTTTAAATCATTTATTTGAGTATATTTTTCATTATCTCATAAAATCATATACGATTTATTGGTTCTGTCATACATTGAATACTGCTCAGAACTTATTCTTGGATTGAATATAAACTTAAAACAGAAAATACAACCACTCAAAAGTTGCAACGTGTAGTAGAATTAAGCTATATTATAGCTAGTGAGCCAACATTCGCGTGTAAAACAATTTTGGAAAAACCACCCTCAATACACCTGCCCGAGATTTTAACATTGATTTCCCCGTCATCGGCAGTCTAGCCTACTGCAAGAGTAGCATGCTGCCAACGACGCGGCTCTAAATAAATCAAGCTTTGCATAATTATTTTTGGAGACCTAAGGCTATGAATCCTGTTGTTTTTTTACCTTTACGTGACTAATAAATTAGCTCTTTTTTACCACTGATTCGAATATGGTTTAAAACAAACAAAAATAGAAATCTCAAGCATTACACTTGTAGGCTTTGGGTGTGCCACGGGGGTATTATTTTAAAATATTAGTCTATATTGCAAGTCTTAGACCTTAGAGCTTGGACTGTTGAGGATACATTTAAAACAAATGAACTTAAAAAGATTAAACTTTGCATAAGTTTTAAGGAAAATGTGATGCTCTAAGGATTTTTTTCTTTTATTTTTAACTTTTAGTTATATTATGGGTCCAAAGAGTTAAATCTCGTGAATATAGGTCCGTGTTGTTAAAAATGTTCTCGATATTGTTCACTAAATATAAATTGTATAATATGATCATTTTATCACTCAAGCAACACCAGGCAATCACAACTAAAATAATAAGTCGAGAAATCTACAAATTGCACAAGTAGAAAATGTATTGGTATCATAAATCTCTACCGTTTTATATAACTTATTTTACTTAAGGATGGATAAGAAGTAAAACACTCATAAAACCTTTTAATTTTTATTTCTATGTAATATATAGATAAATATATTTTTTTTAATTGATATTCAAGATAACCATCATCATTTATTAGCTATTAGTTAAGACTTAATGAAAAGTTACTAATTTTCCACAAATAATCATTCTATTTTCTAGACAAAATAATATCTGTCATAATTTTTTAAGATAATTCTACTTATCTTGATATCTTATAATTAGTGTTACAAGTTGATTATAATTACTTATATACTTTATGGTGTTAGGAACTAGAAAATGCATTGCTACAATTACAAATGTACACCATATATCCATCTATATAAATAATTCTATCCAGACCACCTTATTAAACGTTGTCTCTTTCAGGCCAATGAGCCTTCCATCCTCATCTAGGTGTCCCCAGTAATCTATAGCTTGCTATAGATTTGCCAGTCAATACCTTAAATGTGGTTCTAGATTATTATATTCCCGGTTCATGTTATGCCCACCGTAATCTGTGAGAATAAACTACCCTAACTATGTTTGGTGACAAGTGAGTGGTATGTAACACCACATTAAGTAACCTTATTCACTTTACATTGTAAATAGCCCCCTACACATTACTTTATATTCATCCCTTTTTGGACCAAATATTTTCATAACTACATTGTTTTCGAACATCGTAAGTTTATTTTCATTGTGTATGGGGAGAGCGCATGTTTCACATTCATAAAGAACAATCTGTTAAACTTGAATACTTTAATTTTAATGTTAAGTTATTGTAAACTAGAGTTTGAAATTTAGCCTGTTGTAAACAGTAATGTAAAATTGTAAGACGACTATTGTTGCCTGCAATTAGCTATAAATAGTCAACATGAGGCTGGGCCGCATCTTTCAGGAAGAAGGGAATCTGTTGTCCCCAGCCAGTCTGTATTATAGGGCTCCTACCCGATCAGTCAGACTGTCAGCATTAATAAAGTATTAATTAATACTGACAATCTAACTGATAATGTAGGGGTAGTACTGATGGATTGTTGGACGGACTTACGAAAATACTGATGTGATCTGAATTTTCCTATCACATAAGTTTCAGTCCATCAGTCTTGCAAGTGTAAAGAGAGACTGACAGTAGTTTCTCATGGAATTTCCCTGGTAGTGGTCTTCGAGTGTATTTCATCTGCGTAAAATCCTATTATTTATATTCTACGGAATTTACCACATTAATGGCTCTCATGCCTGGGTTAGAGTTTCACCCGTATGTATATGATTGTAATTAATAATTAAATCAATAAAAGTAACTGCATTGGCCGTAACTATATATTAAGTTGATAAAAACTATCTAGTTGAATCTACGATTCTATAGAATTAAACCAAATCAAAGCTCCGAGATTATCATATGTTTAGTTTTTGTTCATGTTCGTAAAAAATATTGTCTTTTGCTTCTGAGACATACATTTATTTACAACAGGTTAAGAATCAACAAACTCACTGACCGAATAATAGCATGCATTTCCTGACTGAATTATTTTATTTATTTCCACTCTAATATATGTTTTTGCCAGTTATAATAACTTATTCCCTACGATTTAAACTCATTAAACGTGTAAAATTCCTGCAAGCAAAAAAATTACACCAAAGCTATTAAAATTAGTGTATCTGATATTTGTATCAGTGTGTACATGGGCTAACACCTTAACCTCATATAGTTTTGTTTGCCAACGATGATAATATTGTGGTTTTAATTCGGTGCGGATTTAATTGGGAGTATTTTTACCTGCCTTATCATGTAAGTATTCAGATAGCCAGAACTCGTAGTAGAACATTAACTATTCAGATGCACCTAAAACTATCTACAAGCACCAATATAGGATTATTTTTTTAGTCAGTTATTAAGCCTGTTGCATCTTTTATAGAATAGACTGAAACACTGGCGAATTTTATACCCTAGATTTTCTATCTGGCATAGCAGTTGAATGATTAATTAGTTATCAGTATTCCTTTAAGATGGTATCTTCAATGCCTTTCATACCGTCACTCATTAATAAATTGATCGGAATATATTGCATGCACTGTAAACTACGTTTACATTGAAAGTATAGCAGTTTCAAGTTCTTTGATTGGGAAACGAACCCATTTTATAAGCTACACCATGGTGGTTCAAACTAGGTAAGCTTGATGTTATCTCTAAGGGTAAGTGGGAGGCATATTAGAGAGAGAAGATACAGGAAACAGTACTGGACAAGTAAACAAAATCACAATTAGGAAACATAAAGTATTGTATTAATGTCTTACCTTTGTTTCACTAAATTTTTAGGATTGCACACATTAATGTGTAATTAACGTTACTCGGTTAAGTTATGGACGATATTGTAATGGAGCTACTAATGTTTAAATAAGGAAGGTTTTTTGTTTCCTTTAAAAGTATCGAGCTCTTATTTCGAACGGAATGGGCTAGTTTTACATATTAATCTTGCCCATTCCATTATGGTCCAGGTAGGTGTCATCCTGTATTTAGTATAACGCTGCACTTGAGGGGTAGGCCTACACAGTATCATCATGAAATTGGCCCACTACATTCTTGTCTAAGTAGGTGTTATCCTTTATTTGATGTAGTACCACGCTTGAGGTGAACTATGTCTCACCTGGAAGGTGGCCTAACAGCTGTAGACCCACTTACTCAATACAGGTGCACCCACGTCGGTGATCATGTGGACTAATGTCAAGATCGTTCAGTCCGTTTGGCCGTGGACGGGAGAGTTGGGGATCAAACTCCGGCTGGGTCTTTTGATACATTTTTTTAGATTGTTTCTCATTCTCCATCCAAGATATTGAGTATACATTTACTCTAAAATCTATCTACTCATCCAAACTCCTTTATAATTGTTAAATACAGCTTGGCTGGTAGTGAATATAAATAGCACTAACAGGTTGACGTCATAGCCAAGACGATATTGAAATTATATTTATTGCTTTAAATTATGTTATAACGTTTTTTATTCCTTTTTCCCTACTTGATTAAACACTATACACCTAGTTCAAGATAAGGATAACAATTTTTTAGCATAGACTGGTGCCTTGTAATATTTCCTAGAACAATAAAGACTAGGATTTTTCTAAGATAGTATTTCGAATGGAGAGCACTCAATGCTTGTGAAACTATTGAAATAATATTTTCTTATCGACAATGCTTAAAGTTAAACAACTCGCTCCTTGACTACCTTTGTGTGTACTTTAGATAATGTATGTTAATACTATTGATTGACTTAAAACCCAGATAAAGAAATGCATTTTGAATCTCGTCTTAGATAAGATTATTAATTATCATGGTTCAATATTAATTTACGATGCACTCAATATCCGTTTACATCATTTTGCACAAACTATGAACTTTTTTATACTTTTATATATATATATATATATATACAAATTTCATATAAATACATATTATATATATATAAATTTGTATAAAAAAGTTCATGGTTTGTGCAATATGTAAACGGATATTGAGTATATATATATATATATATACATACATATATATATATACTTTCCAAACATGCTATTTACCTATGTTTCTCAACATACCGGTGGACAATGATTCTTAGATGTTTGATTCGCATCTCAATTTAATTTTCGTTGATGGGTATGTAAGTGTTCAAGGGGGGTTTTAACAAGTTGTTTTCTTTGCGATTATTCACGTCCTGACAAAGAGGTTGAATTATTTTGGAACTAGCTTAGCTTTTAGGAAAAGTATTTTAGTAATGCTTGAAAGAAAGTGTGTTACCGCTCTAAAATAACGGATTTCAGTTTGAAATTAGGCGACATGCAAATATTAAGCTTACCTAACTATATATAATCATTAAATTAAATATATTTGGAAAATGACACATTATCACGGGGAGAAAGATATTAACCGAATCAGGGTATTATTTTTCATCTATGTTTAATTTAACTGAGAGCTGAAGAAAGGTTGCAAGGATTGAAGCATTATTTAAGGACCAGGGTATTACAGATAAGGAAGGGATTCAATCTATATATATATTTTTTCATTTTATATATTTTCAAAACTCTAACAATTAATTATGTTTAAATTCCCAATTAATACAAGACACTTAATATATGCTCGATTACATCATTCTATCATAAAATTGTTTTAATGCAATTTGATTTAAAAGTCCACAATTTTTAAAACGTATTAAACTTTTTAGATGTTTATTATAATTTAAATGAGTGTATCATGTTTTTCTTTATAAGATATCATAACCTGTGATTATTAATATTTTCATATATGCATCAAATTATAGTTCCTATTTTATATATGTTTTATATATCTATGTTTTTCATGATAAATTTAAACAAATTGTACAACTATACCAAAAACAACCAAATAACATTTTTATAGTTCCTGCTTCTACTATTTTGAACTACCTATAGCATTCTCAAGGCTATTATTGCAATCAATATTCAAAATAAATTAAATATTTAAAATAGATCTTACCAAACACCAAAAACGAGTTTACAAACGAATGAAATATTTACCAAGGAATGATGATAAGATAAGTGAAGTGAAGTAGTAGACATCCTTACAGAAACTTCTAGTAAAAAATAAAATAACGGTCTACCAAATAAAGTAAATGAAATAATAGACGATTATAAACATATATAGAATAAATGAGCATCACGAATTAGCAAATAATATCACGGCTCACTTCACGTGGTTTATTTTAATTATTGTCATTCCTATTTGGGCATTAGTTTATCCTTCAATATTTAGCTATGTAATCACAACGCTATAGACCACCTTCAAGATATTTACTTTTAAATTTTTTTTTTCTAGGTTTATTCATCTCCTTATGTAAAATTAAAATTATCAACCTCAGATTGAAAGATTTTTTATTATTATTATTGGAGAAATTCAGACGTGATCCTCAACCCCCTTTCATCCATTTCTTTGACTCTTATTGTTAAATTCTAAACTTACAAAATTGTATGCTATCTTGGGTGATATTTTAACCGATTTCCCAAAATTTAAATTTTCTTTACACTTAAAGGGAGATTTTATAATATCTATGTGTCTCTCGCTTTCACGTTTTATAAAATATTTTAATTGTTTATCATACCGAGGAGTTATCTATGTTTTTGAAAACTTTGAGGGCAGTCAGTATCTTTCCATTTACTGGAATTTTATTTCGAAATCTAAGAATATTCAGACCTTCAAATTTTAATTTTCTACCAGACTAATAAGTAAATTTTATTTGTTTGGTAAATTTCAAAACCTACCTATTTCACCATCTCCCACTTAAAAAGATAAAATATGTACAATTAATTTTGATATTTGGAGTGATCCCTCTACATGCCTGGCAAATTTAATTTCAAACCTATCATAAAAGGTTGTTTCTACTTATATACCCCTTCTTCATTCCTCCCTCCTCCTCCTATCTTCAGATGTTCCATTTATAAATTTGAAGTTTTAAGACCTTAATGCTTATTTAGAATAGCCAATAAACTCGCTTGCCAAATTTTAGTTTTCCCCCACACAGAGAAGTTGTTTCTATTAGTTTTAAAAATTTGGCCCTCCTCCATGCCCTCGCCATTATTTAGTTATTTGGAGGTGTCCTTATATCTTACTGGCAACATTAAATTTTCCCCTCCACCTAAAATATATTTTTTCCTTATTCATAGGAATTACATTAACGATTTTGAGCTATGCTTGTTGTTTAAGTGGTCCTTTTACATTAATTCTGTATTTCACTTTTCTACCATAATGATAGGAAGATGTTTTTTATTGACATTTGAAATGGTAAGCCTAAATCTCCATTTTACATGTATGTCTGACTACCAATTATAAATTTTAAGGTTTATTTGTTTATTTTGTGTTGTCCTTACCTACCTGGCGAATTTTAGTTTTATACCACACTCAATAATTGCGGTTCTGTTTACAACCCATCCCCTCCCCAATCTTATTTCGTAGAGTCTAATCTAAAAATGTAAGGTTTTCAGACTCTTAAGATTATTTTGAGTGGTCTTTTTACCTTCCTCCCAAATTTTAAATCTCTACCATATTTAAAAACTTATTTTTAACTATAGACCCCACTCAAATTTCTGGAGCCCTATTTTGATATTTCCAGTTTTTAGATTTTTCTGGTTAGATGGGGCCATCCCCCTCCCTCTCCAAAAAATTTCAGTTTTCCGGCTCATATGGAAGTGGATTTTCTTCTTCATATAGATCTGCTTTCTACTCTATATACATAGATATATTGATAGATATAAATAGTTGGATCTTTAGATAGATATACAACACTGACGCCTCTTATATCACTTTTCATCCAAACAGGAGCTCCATCCTTGAATATTAAGATTTATGAATGTAGTTTTTGTAAATGAGAAAGTCCTAAAACTACAACTGTGTGACGAATATTCATATCGTGAAGGCTTGTCAATTATATACCGCAAACAACATAAATGTACAGTATATATTATTTTCTGTTGGAAAAACGATGGTCTTTGACCGATTCAACCATGCTCGTGTAATATGGACACAGCATCACAACTTATTATAAATATTTACACAGGTTTGTTATATCCTGTTCTTAATTAATATTTATGTATATACATGTATTTTAATTAACTAGCACGTGGTTACGAAAACATGAAATTATTAAATTGATTTCTAATTCCTGGGTTTTCATTACAACTGAATTACCATTAGAGGAAGATATATTTTGAGAAATTTCGAGGTTATCGTACTATTTCCGTCTAAGTAATCAGTTATACTCAGATGAGTGTTTTTTACAGGGATGTGTTCCTAGCAAAACCTTATCTAGGTACAGTATTTATGCCATATATGTACTAGGATTTAATATAAAACTGTAACTAGAGCACTTATATAAGACTCATTTAATAATGTTATCAAATTTTCATTCATAACCATATGACTTTAAACCTTAAAATTTACTATCAAATGTCTTAGAATAAATTTACATTTTAGATAAGTTTTATATAATAATATTATTATTATAATTATTTAGAACAGCGTCTTAAAACCCGTTCGGTTTATACGCTTTAAGTACTAATTACGCTAATGGATTAGGAATTGAAAATGTAGAACCTGAGGGAGTGAACCCGCATTTGCAGGGGGAGGGGGGAGAGAGTGGAAAACCATTTAGGAAAAACCAACCCCAGTTAACCCGACCGAGATTCGAACCTTGATCTCCCTGTCCTCAGCAGTCAAGCTCAACACGACTAGCGCGTTAGCCAAATACGCCACCGAGGCGGGTAAAAAAATATATTATATCATTGATGGTTTTAAATATATTTATAATAACAATAGTCTTTAAAACGGAAAATATGGATATTTCGAATCATAGCACCATCTATACTAACGAAGAGAACTTCATGAGGCTACCCACTTTGATGGCTGCATGGTCTAAGACGTAATTCTTGAAATTCACTAGACTGCCGTTTACGAGGAGATACGGGTTTGATCACTGGTCGGGCATGTTGAGGGTTATCTTCTTAAATGTTTTCCACTCTACCTTCCTGTAAATGTGTGTACATTTCCTCTAAAATTAAATCTTCCTAATCCCTAACACACTAGCGTAATTAGTACATAGGCGCATAACACAAAGGGATAGCAAGACAAGGCGATTCATATAGTCTGGAAAAAGGAGGTATGGCAGCATTTAAATAAAATTTCACTATAAAATACTATTAGTCTAACGTGCACCAATGATTTCCCCGTCAGAATAAAACATGCCATTTATATACTCTCCTTCTCCACGAGTTTGAAATCAATTGAATCCAAATCTCAAACTTAAATCTTTATCTTACCTACGAGATTTGAATATCGAATCCAAGTCCTTATCTTAGAAATCATGTTAAGATTAAGTGTTTAACTCTCATAAAATGGTGTAACTTATTCACAACCTCACCACCCCTAAATTATTATGTTGCTCAAATCAGAATGCAGAGAGTGTGATAAGTTAATGGTCTTGGTCATATTCTTAGTTTGTCCTGAAATTATTTTAATTTCTTCTAATTATCATAGTAGGTCTAAGATCAATTCAGATCTTAAATTAAAGAGGTTTTTTTTCAAACTTTTAAACCTCGAATAGCCTTCAGTCTTTATGTTTTCAAATTATCAGTTTCTACTGATAACATTAATAAATAAAATCAAATAAATATTTTTAATTGTAAACTATAAGTTTTAGCTCATGTCTGACCTTACAATTTGAGAGATTTCTTTATGCTAATGTTATTTTAGATGTTATGGGAGACTAAATAGTAAAAATATTGATAATTAATTTTAAAACATAATTTTAAGAGCTTATATGTATTGTTATAGATTTGTTTTTACATTCAATTGTCAATTTAATACCAAATTTAAAATATTTAAATCTTATGAGGCTTGGTCTACACTAACATTTTCTCACACATTATTGTGAACCTCTCCTTTCCCCACCCTCTTTAAGCCTCACTCGTTAGTCCTCACTAATTACTTTTTTCTTTCATCTTTGATAGAAATCTAGTAGAAATATTTCCATATAATTCAAGAGTCCCGTTAAAGTCAGAATGAAATAAAGACCGTGCATGTGAACTTAGAAAGTCATCCAATTTTTTAATTGTCCCTTTGTAAAGATTAGCACAACTACGCCCATTGATGTGGGACTTAAAATAGATTTTTAAAATGTTGGTAGTTTGGTTTTGTTTGATTACCTTATTGATTACATCAGAATACGACCAACAAACTTGCTTAGTACTATAATTATTCAACACCAAGCTCGCTTTAAATAACAATTCATATTTTTTTTCACACGCCGGGAATTGAAAACGGAATATGATATCCACTATATAGACACGCTACTGTCATAGACAAATGTTGGACAAGCTAGTAAGTCCTGTTATAATTTCATACATTAATAGTTATAAAAAGCTTTAAATAGCTGTAAATAACCATACATGGCTATATAATAAAATCGTATACACAATTTTATTTATTTATACACATGTACACTCCGTCGTAAATTGAAAGGTAGCAACTTATAATTCACTGAGACCGCGAGGTATGATATTCCTCCACACATGACTGAATAATAGTTTGCCTAGCTACGCCCAACACCTAAGTTAGAGAAGGCCTTAAGTCATTAAATTAATTCTTGACGGTTGGGAAGGAGTGATGGGTTAGGGGTTATGTCTTTTAGCGATGCCCGAATGGTTTGATTTAATAAATTAATTTTACTTTATTGTTCTGATAATGATAAAATCAATAACTAATATTTATATATTAAGTTAATTAATTATGTTTGCTCTTATTAACATACGGGCTGGTATTTTTTTAGATATTAAAAATTTAACCACCTAAAACGTTATTTGGGCACTGTTGCCCACATTGATTGGTTATACATGGTAATATAAAGCAAGTCTCCCCTTTTCTTGAAACTTCATTACTGTGTATAGCCAATTATAAATTTATTAATGAATAATTATTATATTCCACACATGTAACTTAAATAACAGATTAACTTTAAAATATTTTTACTTTATTTGTAAGAAGCTGAGTTTTAAAAATACTTCTGTAATTTAAGGGTTCCAATCCTAATTTAAAATATTTTATATTATTTCCGGGTGGACAAAAAATAAATATTGATACAATCTCATCCATTGGACATATTTTAGTTATAAAAGTGAGTTTATTTGTTTCTTCAATGTTATTATGACTGTGTATAACTTTGTAGGAGCATAGTTCAATTCCATACTTTATTTAATGTTACCATAGCGGCTATAATATAACAATTAGTAAAACGCTTTAATAATTAATACTTTGATCAAGAAAAGTTGTGGTTTATTAAGATTTGCGTAAATTATTATTATTTTATAATACATTTAAAGTATAATGTTAACTGTGTTTTTTTTGTCAAATCTTTGATTTACTAAATCAATTCTAGCAATCCAAACAATAAAACTGGCAATGTCGTAGACAAGTAATAATACAATAACAGAGTGAGGAGGTTTGAATGATAATTTAAAAGCAAGGATAAATATTGTTTTGTTTTACCAGCTTAAAACAACTTTACATAATATCTCTGCTTTTTAAGGTTTGGAATATAAACATATTCAAGTAAAAATATATTGTAGCTCTGTACTATATTTAAGAATATCTGTCTATTGCTAGGATACCTGGAATTTCACAACCTATCGCGGTGCATTTGTTTCTATTCATCATGATGTCTCCTAGGAGAGGATTTCGCATACATACAGTCAGGGTTTGATTTTATTTTAAAGATACGGCCGGATTTATTTATCTCCTGAACCATTTAACCAATTGCGGTGTGGTGGTTACTTTTGTACTTTATCAATATCCAGGCAGGCTTTAGCACTATTTGTAAATAATCTGGTGTTTCGGTGGGAGTCCCGATGAAGGACCAGCCGAATGTTTGTATACATTTATGGAAAAACACAATTACTGTGTGGTAGTTTATATTATTCATTAGTGTATTTATCCAGGCATTTTTTTAGGTTAGTAATTATAACTGTTAAATTATTATTATTATTATTATTATTATTATTATTATTATTATTATTATTATTAGCACAGCGTCTTACTACCAGTTCGGGTTATACGCACTTACGCTAATGTGTAATGGTAGGGTGATTGTGAGATGAAATGGAGGACCTACAGTTTAACGTGGAATCCGAACCACGGTGGAGGCCTGGCATTCCCCACATTCACAAGATGTCTTGTCAGAGGTGAAGGAAGGGTTTGGTAATCAGATAAATCTGTGCCGGGACCAAGGATTGAACCCCGGCCGCTAGCACAGAAGTCTGACACCTTACCCCTAGACTGCCAGGTCACCCAATCGATGTAAATGTAGTTTTTTTTTCTAGAATATTTATCCTAGTAAGTATTAGCATGATTTAATCGTGTTTTGTGTTGTGAGTCTCAGTGAAGGACCAGCCGGATATCTGTCAACATCTGATTCCGTAGTTAATTCTATCCTGTAGGATATCAACCGGGAAAATTGTAGTATGATAGACCTAGGTCTTGGGGTTCTAATCCCTGTTAAGGTTTCGGATGGATGTTGTGTATATTTTATCTAAGATATTTATAACC
Source organism: Timema shepardi (assembly GCA_902151425.1). Taxonomy (NCBI): domain Eukaryota; kingdom Metazoa; phylum Arthropoda; class Insecta; order Phasmatodea; family Timematidae; genus Timema; species Timema shepardi. The sequence continues at coordinate 78,631 of CABFVX010000960.1, forward strand.
ACATAAAGGATTGCAGTGTAATTTTTTTTCAATTAGGCTTACGTAGTTTTTATATCCAGGCAAGTTTGAACAATAGTTTAATCAGGTGTTTTGTTGTGATTCCCTGAAATACTGACAGGCCTAGCTATAATGGATTTTGTGGATCAGCCGGAAGGTGAAATTCCGTTCTTCCGTGAAGGGGATGATAAAATACAGAGTGAGCTATAGGAGAATATTTATAAGTAATATAATCTTAACTATTTCAACCATATTTACTACTAATTAGAGGGGGATAGTGATTAAAAAGATACAAATTAAAGGTGATGTAACCACATTTTCTTGGAGGAAAGTTGGGGAACCATTTAAGAAAACTTGTCTCAATATTCTCAGCCTAGACTAAAACCCTGTTTCATCCATCACTGGAAATGGACCATATAAGAATTATTTTTGTCCGCATGTACACCGAAGCAGTATAATATATATTATTTACCGTAATATACTGTTCGAATTAATTGGGACAAACATGTTTTCCTTGTCTGAGTTGATATTTTATTACCAGTAATGTCCCGAACCGCCTGAAACCGGTTATATCTGCCTAGAGGCAGTGAGACGGATCGACCTTGACTGTAATTTACTCGTTTGACTGGTTTTAGTGTATCAGTAGTTCAGTTGTGAGACTTTCAGCGTGGCAGCTAGTGGTCATAATTTTGCGTTCCGTGTATCATTTGTTACTTTTGCTTGTTACTCCGAGGAAGCGTTCTAAAATAATCACTCTTAATGAACACACTTCTATGACCGTGAGAGATATAGCTACGGCTATTGGTGTGGGCAAATCAAGTGTTTCAAGAATTTTAAGAACATTTCAAGATTCCGGATCATCATCTCCAAAATGAAAAGGAAAATGTGGGCGCAAACGGAAAACTACTCCAAGAACTGAGAAAATTCTAGTAAGAAATAGCAAAATAAATCCAAGAAAGACAAGCACAGACTTTCGAAGGGATTTATTGGATTAGGGTGTTGAAGTGAGTACCTCAACTGTACGGAAAAGACTTCTGGAAGTTGGTCGTAAGGCAACAAGACAAATGAAAACACAATTTATAACTCAGAAAATGATGAAAAAACGTTTAGCATGGGCCAAAAAATACCGATCATTGACTGTTAACGACTGGAAGAAGGTGCTTTTCAGTGAAGAAACACATTTATTTGTGCATGGATACAAATAAAGTGTAGTTAGACGAAGTGAAGGTGAAACTCTGCGACAATATCATATCCAATACACTGTAAAACACCCTTCTAAACAGATGTTTTGGGGTTTTTTCACAACAAATGGCACTGGAAGCTTAGTTACTCTTAAAGGCATGATGAATTTTGTCAAATACATAGAAATATTACGCAGTAGGATTGTTCCATTCATGAAAACCTTTGATGGAACATTTCAACATGACTTGGCTCCTTGTCACACTTCGAAATTGGTCCAGACTTTTATGCGGGAAAATAAAATAAAAGTGCTTGATTGGCGTGGTAATTCACGAGACCTAAATCCCATTGAGAACTTATGGCATATTCTCAAGAATCGCTGAGCTAAGATGAATTGCACGACAACAGAACAAATGATAAAAAATGCTATACAAGTGTGGTTCCATGATGATGAAGTCAAGAACATGTGCGCTACACTAGTGGAGTCAATGCCAAGACGTGTTGAAGAGGTCATTTCTGCTAAAGGAGGATATACTTCGTACTAATATAGAGATTTATCAGTCTACTTAAGGTGTGTAGTGATTAAAAGCTAAGGTTTTAGAAAAAATGGTTTTTTTCCCTTTGTCCCAATTAATTCGAACACTATAGTATAATATTTGGTGTCTTTGTCCCCCCCAAAGTCTGAAAGCCAGGCACGTCCATGCATGCTCAGATCGACATGTAACCAGTCACCACTATACATCATCAATTGTTGTGATTACTAGCCTCACGTTGTACACCATTTTCTGTACCTAGTCGTCGGCTGGTCATCAATTTCACCTTCTCGGATTCTTCTTACGGTGTCATCCACGGCAGTCAGTTGTTTCGGTAGAGCATCTCGGGGTTATATANTTGTCCCAATTAATTCGAACACTATAGTATTTCCTAGAATATTAATTTTACTTTGAAATTTTGTTTATTATAAGATATTATATTTTATTTGTGAATGTGTCGAGCAGATATCACACTGGTCTATAATCTATTATTAACCCGGGGCTTTCTTTTTTAAGTTCAATCAATAATATTTTTACCATACTGAGATTATCAACAACTCTCAGACCCACCCCGGTTAAGTAGTTAGCTAAAGCGCTAGTTTACTGCTTAGCTTGACTGACAAAGATGTGGAGATTGAGTTTCTAATATAGCTCGGGTGAACTCGGGTAGTTTTTCCTAAGTGGTTTTACACTCTCCCTCCACGCAAATGCAGGTTCCCTTCCTCTAACTTCAACCTTTCCAATTCCTAACCAATTAGAGTAATTAGTACTTTGGCGTATTACCAAAACGGGTAGTAAGACGTGGTGCTAAAAAAAACAAAAACAAACAACCTACCCTCAAAAATTGCTTTAAACACTCTTCCCTTGTCAAATTGAATTAAGGTTGAATATATTAATGTTACCCAAGAAACAGTGAAGATTTCCTGGCACTCAAACATATTAATAAATATTTCGTTCTGTGTGTGCTGGCTGGCCGCGAATGTCCGCGTGTAGAGTAAAATAGTTAAATGGCGCTTGTCTAAAAGGAGGGTTGGAACACATTATTCACTTCATGAAGTCATGCACTAGCAAAATACTGACAAATTCTAATGCAGTTAACATTCATACATCTTCTAAACATTTATGTTTTGCAGTAAGCCAACAGTTATTGTTCCTTCCAAGTTAATTTCAAAAACAAATAAATGATTTATTTACTATACTGCATTACTACTTATATGTTAAAATATCATACTCCTCAAATAATTATTGGTTTACCTTATTATTATTATAATTATTATACCTTTCTAAACCAAGAATACTACAAGAGCATGATTTACAGATTTATTTAACGTACAGATAGTGCGACAGCTTAGCTCAATCGATAGCATGTTTTTATACCGATTTAAGGAACATAGATTCGATTCCTGACACTGTGGAACTTTTATGTTTAGTGAAACATTTGTTTTTTCTTATAGCCTGATATGCTAATGGACGGGTATGTCGAGTCATTTCAAGTTTTAAGATACTAACAAAGTAGTGAGCTGATTTTATCACTCGGTTCAGAAAATGCTCGTCAAATACCTCAAATAAATTTATAAAATGAAACCTTAGGATGCTATGTGTCTCTTTAAGTGAGATCTGTTATAGCTTATTGAACAAAATAAGAAAACTTAAGTTGTACTAACTTATATTAAATATAACTTTAGCTTTAACTAGGAACCAAAATAATTAGAAAACAAACTTTCAGCAATATATCTATGACTTAATAATCTGCGTTGTTTGGATGGATTTCATTCCTTGCACATCTTTAATGTATGCATTATTAAGGATCAAGTGTGCACTTGGGGCAGGTTATTGATTTCGTGCGTAGGCTCACCATCCTATTCTCGTTTATATAGTTCTGCTCCATCGAAAGTTGTCAATAGGCGTCATTCATGAGTAAAAGTACCGAGTGATATCAATATATAAATATTTCAAAAAGTATTATTTGCATATAAATAAAATCATTTTTACAGTATAAAACATTTGTTTTAAAAATTCCTTTTTAATTTCAGTGCTCTCCCAACATTTTTAAAATTCCGTTTATGAGACTATTTGTTTAAAAAAAATGAAAATATATGCATACTATTGTATTAAAATATGTTATATGTGTATATATATATATAAGTTGCTACCTTTCAATTTAGACGGAGTGTACACATAACTATTAATAGCCATAGATAACCTTATACACAATTATATATTATAATCTTACACAACTATAACGCGATAATCACAAATATCTAGATATTATTAAATACAGTTTTATACACAATATTATACATTATTTTATGTAATTTTATATTTGAATATAAATTTGAAGCACCAGGGTGTCTAGAACTACACTCCGAAAACTGCGTGAACTCAAAAATATTCACAAGGCTAAGACTAAAATGTTGTTTCAACCCCACCAAGATCGAACCTTTATAACTCATGAGTTGCTGAGAATCATCTCAAGTATTATACTTATAGGTTGTCTATGCCTTTATAATCTAGAATAAAGAAACTGAGAAATAACTTTCTTGGATCCAGAACTGTCTATCGTACCGAATATCCGAAATAAATTATTCCTAAGCTATACTGGCCCTTTAATACAGAAGCATACCACAGAAAGCCTGGTAAATGATCACTAAAGAAATAACTTATATATTACGGTTTTGGTGGTCGAATGATATACGACCTGAGGCATCACTTTCTCAATAGTCTGGACTACCAATGACAAGTGGGTCGGGGATGGAATCTCGGTCAGTGATACTTAGAGTAACATTTTAGAAAACATTCAAAATAAATCTTTAGTAAGGAGGGAATACATATAAGTTAAGACGTGGATATTGTTATTTAAATCAATCAGAATTATATGATTTCAAATTTAAGATTTTATAATAGTGAGTATTAATGAAGATTCTATAAAACTGAAAGACTCTGGACAAGTTATTAATAACCTTGGAATATCAATTATAACAACATCTCATAATATTGTAATTTTTAAAATATTATTAATGATAGTTTGAACATTTGATTCTTTTAAATGCACTAATTATTGAATCAATGAAATGTTTTGAATATTATGAAATTTTGTTATAGCTGATATTCAAAGATTATAAATAGCTTGTCCAGGGTATTTCAGTTATATATAATTTTTTATTAGTATTCACATTTATAAAATCTTAAATTTGAATTCATATGTTTCTGAGTTCTTTAAATAACAATATCTAATTTTTAACTTATATACCTAGAGTAGTCAGGTCATTGACCAGAAGCCAAAGTTCATGATAAATTCTTCCCTAACCCGTATTCCCACCAAACCAACTCTATGCCCGTGAAGACGCTTTGTCCACTTCTTTCCTTTGTTGACTCTTTCGTCTCAGACAGATAAGGTTCATTGATTACACGAACCAGTGAGCCTACATTGAATCCTTTTGATTCTACAAGATGTAGACGAATCATCATAATACTCTTCACATCAGAAGTCACCCTTTGAGACTAGTTCATCCCCTCTCCCTTCACAATCACTCCTCATTTTCGTTTTGCCATTGCCGGCAAGGATCGGGCAGGGTTTTAGAGTGAGATTGTTCAAACTGCTATCACCAACGTCTATATTAATATTAATAATGTTAATATATAGAGCTTATTCTAACCCCAGGGCGTATGTAGGCGTCAACCAAGTCTCTTATGCCCTACTATTGGCAGGAAGGTCGGGGCTCAAATATCCGCTGGGTGTGTTGCGTATTTACTCAAAAACAGTACCGGCCTCATCGTAAAGGGGTTGGAGCCCCCTGGCTGCTAAACTAGAGGTTCAGGGTTTGACTCTCAGCTGGCACAGGGATAATTTTTTATTATCTAAAGGGGCAAAATCCTTATGGTCAGCAGGGTTTTATTTGCTCCCTAGACACATTAGTATTGGCTAATCTTTCCGAAAACCTAGCTACAGATTGGTGTAGCTAGGACATTCCATTATTATTATTATTATTATTAATATTATTATTATTATTAATATTATTATTATTATTATAACCCGAACAGTTAGTAAGATGTGTTGCTAATAATGATGATAATATTTTATTTCAAAATAGTTTCCCACTATAACTCTAAACAAACGTTCACCCTGAAATTCATTAAAATTACTTTGCACGTTTACACAATGGCGTAGCTGGTAAAATACGGTTATATAATCATCCACCAAGGAAAGACTGCTAACTTCCAGGATAAATAATGTGTACATTTCCATCCAAGATCTCTTTTCCCTACTTTACTAATGTATATAAATGCGTTTTTCTAGTAAGAGTAATAAAACGTGGCGTAAAATTATTTTTGTTTGTTGCTAAAAAACAAATTATTATAAAACTTTTTATATCGTCTGGAATTTTTTATACTTTACAAATTATTTAAGTTTATTATAAACCAGCACAATATTTTACAAAAGATAAACGCTATTATTTAGTATTGAGGAGAATTTAATACGACAGAGGGATTTATATATTTATATAAAGCATAACTAAAAACTTTTTTCTTCCAATACTTGATATTGGTAATAATATTAAGCTATAAAGTTACAGTAAAAATCCCCCTTTTTTTTGTTCTATAAATTTTTATTAACATAAAGTTCGGTTTACATTTTAAATTAATAGAAAAACTATATTATCAAGACCATGCTTAAATTCATCTATTTGAAAATACATGCTGCTATAGTAAAAAAAAATTAGTTTATATTTAAATTAGTGCATCATTCTTTATTAAAGAGACCTTTATATAGTACAATATATTACCTTCTCTTTTTATTCTCATAGCTGAAGTTAGATAAGCATTTCATTTTATTCAGTTCATAGATGGTTTCAACATTTTCAATATAAAAGGAGTTTTTTTCCATCGGTGAAAATTGCTTTCCACACTTCATCGAATACTTATGTGAGTGAACTTTTTATGCTGACGCATCGTCGTGAAATTGACCGAGATAGAGAATTCTAAAGAATAGGATTTTTTCACTAGACTTTCTCTTTTACGTTAAATGAGAAACACTTACTTTCCAAACAACTTTCTTAAATAGGTTTTATGAATATAATGTAGTAATACATGATTTTGCTTGATTGCGTAACTCACTGTTGCCCAGCCTTTCATGATTCGTGGGTCAATCTTTCTGCACATAATACAATAAAAATAGCAAGTTAAGTGAGCAAGTTGTGATAAAAGTAATAGACCAGTACTAATATTCTAATAGCTAGTACACAAGTAGGCTATAATATATTATTGAGGTTTCATCCAGTATCGACACAAAAAGGTAATGAGCGAATTAAAATATAAAAACCTATAATGATCATAAATAATAGATTGTGAAATGACCTAGCCTGTTTTTTGTGACGTATGTTTTTCTAATATGTTGAATATTAGTGATCGCTTAATTTAAAATGTTCCCATCATTATCATCATCAACTGTTTCCAGACTGTGGCCAGGTCATTTCAGTAATATTCCTCCATTTTCCTGTATTCCTCTACCATTCTTCCTCCATTAATTGCCTACATTCTTCTGCTCTCAAATGTGCGAGATTGGACTGTCCTTAAACACTTAGTCTTCGAAGATTTGAACAAATAAAAAGGTATTTTAACAATAGGTTTATAAACCTACAATGAGTCTCTCACAGTTCTTTAAAAGAAAATGTTATTCGTCGTCTAGACAATAGTTCGAGATAATGGTTTTCCCAACTTGATCCAGAACAATGTAAATAAATAGTAATTTTATCTTTATTATTAAAACAAAGCATTTCTGCATTTCATCTACCGCAAGCAGATATCTGAAATTTAAATATTATTAGGCCCCGTGCATGAACATACGCACCTTGAAGTGGGAATTTTAAAATTTGAAACAGAGGGTCTTAATTAATTAAAAACTTAATTTGAAAAATTAAAATGAAGATATCTTATTCTGTCTGTTTGAAGCAAAGAAAAACTTTGTTCAGCGTAAACCACAATTAAAATCACTAGCTGTCAGATAAAGCAGCCATATTCGACTCGGGAGGGCTTTATTCTGCCAATAATACAATGGCAAATGTATGAATGTTAATATCGAGATGGATTAAAATTTAATAGCCAAGCTATTATATTTGATAATTACGGATATAGCCACATCTAAATATCATATTCGATAGGTTTAAAAATGATACCTGGACATGGGAATCGAACCCGGGACTTTTGGCTTAGTACGTCAATGCTCTAACTACTGAGATATCCAGGAATCGTCCCGTCAGCATGTACATTACAGACTCTACATTGAAATATGAGCGAAGAATAAACCTAGGTACGGGATCATTCCTGGATGACTCTGTGTTAAGATCAATGGCATACTAAGCCAAAGGTACTGGGTTTGATTCCCTTGTGGAAGTGAAATTTTTAATTTTTAATTTCCTTATACTATTCATCCGTGGAGCTGAAGACATCATCAACCAATTGAAAAAGTCTTTCATCGTCTTTATTTGTTTAAAAAATTCAAAATTTAATAAAACCTGAACCCCTTAACCGATCCTTTCAAAACTAAATACCGATGATGGTTGTTCCCTAGCCTATTTGTATGGAAAGTGCCTTCTAGATAGGGCGAAAGATTAATTTCCCATGAAAATTAGAAATATCTATTTTTTCTCAATCAAACAAAGCTTCAAGCAAAAGGATAAAACTCGAAGGTTAGCAGATATTAGAAGCTACTTTTAAAAATTACGTAGCGCTGCACTTCAAACAGAATCAACGGTCAGTTTTGGACTGAAATAGAGCCTCAGGCATTTACAATATACCAATGGGACTACCTACTATTTAACGTTCTAGAACATTTCAACCTGGTTAAAACGGCTGATTCAACACTCCTGGATATCGAGGCTCAGGTTAGTTTCTAGGTCTGTGAATAAAGAGATCCAACCCTCCACCCCGAAAGGTGTGATGATTCAGTTCAGGCCGGATACTCAGGGAGGGGGAATTAACTCCTCTTCCCCTCTCAGTCACTCACTGGTAAACCGACACTGTGGACTGTGCCTTACACTTATCCAGGGTGGTTGGTAACTGGAGCTATTTAATTCCGCTCATAGAAGTGACTTTACAATCTCCACTCTTTTCCGAGTGTATTGGAATGGTATTACGCTCATTGCGCGTGGGGAAGTAATTCCCCACAACTCGTGAGTACGAGTGAAGGCGCCCGTGTTCTAGCGCATGCACATCTAACAGTTCAGGTTAGCCTAGCACCAGAGCTCTATAACGGCTCACCGAACGACTGGTGAAGTCCGGGCCCGCAGGCCCAGGATCCCACCAGTCTGCCAATGCCATGACTCGTCGACAATTAAACTCACTGCCGCACAGAGTCCAACCCATTTCTGAGCCGCCACCACGAGCCAGCTCGTGAGGTGGGCTTTCGGCCTGGCCCTATGTACTACTTATAAAGGAAGTAGTCGAACGGGAGCGTATCAGTCCGCAGGGCCACACCCGAGCTCCTGTAGGTAACCGATGCAAGCATCAGTCTCGCTGGCACGGGTTCCAATGGGACTAACAGGGTTTTATGAAGAGGTTATCTACAATTGAAACCCCACCAAAAATAAATCCGATATTTGAAATTTTAATTTTAGGTTTTGGCAAAGTTTTCGGGGAAATTCCCCACTGTACGACGCCGGGTACTTATACTAGTTAATTATAAAAGAACCGCCAATAATAAAATAGGCCTACATCTTCTAAATGGAGAAAATATTGCAAAATATAAATACACCTAACCAAGTATTATCACATAATATCTAACAAAAACGTACAACATTTATGAATATAATGGGGTGATGTTTACATACCTTAATTTTGAGTATTTTGCTCGGATGAATAACGAGTAGATTATTATTATTATTATTATTATTATTAGCACCGCGTATTACTACCCGTTCGAGCTACATACACGCTAATGTGTAATGGTAGGATGATTGTGATATTAAATGGAGGACCTACAGTTCATACGTGGAATACGAACCACGGTGGAGGCCTGGCATTCCACACTTTCACAAGTTGTGATCATTACACCTATTCTCAGAGGGGAAGGAAGGGTTCGGCAATCAGATAAATCAATTACGAGTGGAGAACCGCCATAATTTTGAATTATAACTAAGAACCACAGATGTCGCTGAGGAGGGCTCGTTTGACTCGTGGAATTATTTAATATTTGTCTTATATTTTTAAAGGGTTTGGTTTGATTCTTCCTAAGTGTTTATTGTGATAAAGACTCAGTATTTAGATATGTGTTTATTGTGATAAAGACTGGGTGTTTAGATATTATGTGATTTATTGTTTAATAATTACATACAAATTTAACTATTTTAAATCATTTGGTAGGGGCACAATCTCGGGAAACTTAGTTCGAGATCGATTATGTATTTTATTTAAGATTGTGGTCCATTAATACATAGAACCATGAAATGAAAATAAAACTGCGGCTTGGACGATGAATGTTGTTTTAGGTCAATCGTATTGACTTCAAATATTTGTTTATTGACATTAGCTTTCGTGCATAGTGAATGAATAAATTGTAATTAAAGTTGGTATTTTAAGATCAATTAAAGAGCCTCTTGGAATTTATAGACCTTATTTAATAGCTAAATATGTTCCGATTGGACTGATATTTGGGAAGGCAGTACAATTAATTTCGAGGACTCTCCTTATTTAAAATATGCTAATAGTGGCGTGTTTAAATTCGTAAGTTTATATTAAATGTAATACAATCAGGACCATCTGACCAAAGGGAAAAGATTCAAGTATCTGAGGGAAACTTGTATTGATGAAATTTAATATATTTCTGTTTGATAAACCAGTCAGATATCTTACCTGTATCAACATTTCCTGATAAGTGTCATATTTTCATCCTTTGACGCTATTTATTCAAAATTCTTCAACCTCAATTCTGGAAAGGTTAAAGTTATTATATTAGTGAATTTAATTAAGTATTTATTCAAATTTTGAAGAGATACTTAATAACATTCACTTCTACGGATAGAAACAACTATCTTTAACATAGGTACATGCATACGAAGTGAATCAGACCTAAACAAGTTATATTAATTAATTTAGAAATTGGGTGGCCAGATAAATTTACCACCATGTTGATACCTACACGTCCTCTTTGTAGCCAACTTGGCGAGATTTTAAGAACTTACTAAAATATTTATTTTGCCTAACTTAAAAAAAGTTTAAGGACTAAATATGAATATTAAAAACACATTTATTTGGATACCTTATAAAACAAACAATATTTATATAAATAAACTTAGTGTTTATTTAATTGTAAATGAACTGTTATGTATTGTCTTCATGGTAACAACACACGACATTCTTAATCGATTTTTATATTTATATAAATAAACTTAGTGTTTATTTAATTGTAAATGAACTGTTATGTATTGTCTTCATGGTAACAAGACACGAAATTCTTAATAGATTTTAACTGTTTATGGTTTGTAAGAGGGCATACACAGTGTAGTAACTTTATTTTAAGTCCTCGGTCCCGGCACAGATTTATCTGATTGCCAAACCCTTTCTTCACCTCTGACAAAACATGTATTGATCACAACTTTTGAATGTGGGGAATGCCAGACCTCCACCTTAGTTCGGATTCCATGTTAAGCTACAGGTCCTCCATTTCATCTCACAGTCACCCTACCATTACAGATTGGCGTAAGTGCGTATAGCCCGAACGGGTAGTAAGACGAGGTGCTAATAATAATATAATTATTTATTTTAGGCAATACGTTCTACTAGTCGTTTCGTTTGTACGCTTGTGTAATAACTACACCAATTGTTTGAGGGAAGAAGGTTATAATTATAGAAATGGTGGCATGGAGGGAGAGTGGAAAACCATTTTGAGAAAACTACCTTCAAAACACCCAACAGATATTCGAACCTTGATCTTCCTATCATCACTAGTCTAGTATACTGCAAGAATAGCGCGTTAGACCATTCGGCCACCTAAGCGGGTCATTTTTGTAACTAAATTTAATGTTCTGTTAATATTATAAATTGACCATTGTAACGTGGTTGGTATTAACTTGGTGTTATATACGGTATGTTAGTAGTCACGTATGAAGAAAACGATGCACTGATAAAACACACAAAGATCAATAATCACGCTAGTGTGTATGCCACATTTTTCAAGTAGATTTATTTTCCGGTTGAGTGTATCCCCGTGTCCTAGCGTCCTAATGTAGTGTATTTCATCCTATAAGACACCTGCAGGTCCTAAGAGAAGTGACGGTAGAGTGTATTACTGTTTTCTAGTTTCAGTGTCTTGAATCCTATAAGACACGTGGGGATCCTAAGAGAAGTGGCCCTGTATATCGACCAAAAACAGAGGATGGTTATACAACTAGCCGGCATCCCACATATTATAAATATTCAATCTTGGACACACCCTTGTTAAGGGATTCACCCCTGTCAGTGTGATTGAAAATAAAGAAAAGTTAGGTACACTAGAGTATAGGAAGATTAGAGCTACGTATTTTTATATAATTTATTTTAAAATACATTGAGGTTGGTGCACTTGAAGAAAAGCAGTTGTTGGCTTCATGATCTGAAATTTCTTAAAAGTATTTTATTGAAAATTCACTTTATTGAATTAAAACTGGAAGTTAAATGTATCATTCAAGAGAATTGATTGATTGATCAAAATACAAGGGTGGAAGGTAAGGATGCAAATTTCATGCTCTGGTGGGTTGGATAAAAATAATTTATTGAAGATTATGAATACATTTTAGTCAAATTATTATAAAGTCTTTTTTTTAAAGCAAGGCAGTAAAATTCTAAAGGGCTGATACATGACGTATATTATAAATTAAATTTAACCTCATCGCCAGTATCTGTAAGATTATTTGTCTATAGATTACATACACACACAAAGTTATCCACACTGACTATGGCACAAATATATAAATGAATTAATATGTTTTATGGATTGTAGGGGGCTATTAAATAACTAGTATTTATTTATTATTTTGGCTCCCTTGTTGCACAATTGCAGTTTGGCTGAGACTCGTCCTATGCCACAAGTTGGTCAATAATGTCTTTATGATAAAAAAAACATTCAATACGCCCATAGTATACGCTATTCTGCCTTGAATTAATGAGTGATTTATGAACCTTGACGCAGAAATATATTTAAAATAAATTTCAGTACTTCAATGTCTTACGAATTTTTAAAAACTTTTGACGTAGGTGTGATTTTTAAGAAAGGTACTCAAACTTACAAAGAAGGAAAGGGGAAAACCATATAATAAAACAACCTTCCCTTGAAACAGACAAGACTAGATTGTTGTCTATGTTCTCATGCCCACCAGTATGAGTTGGTTTTAAACAGCCACGTTTAATACCCCCATATACCATAAATAAATATAATCAACTGATTTATTTTCCAAACTCTTGTCAAGTAAGAGTTAACTTAAGACTTTTATACGTCGTGAAGCTAACCATCAATTTACTGTACTAGTTAAATTAATCAATATATTTCCAGATGGATATTACGTGATAATTACTTGACAGAGAAAATACGTAGGCACGTTTTTAGAAACATTCTATAGAGTTACCAACTAGTTGTAGAATCGTGTGAGCATATTTATAGTAGGCTACTAAATAATGTGTTGCTCTCCCTAATTGCCTATTCATATTTAATAATATCTATCTATTCTTCGTGCAATTTATATCAATTATAAAGCATTGAATAGACAAGTAGTTTCCATCAATGCGGATAACGCAATCACTCTAAGTACCTTATATTTATATAACTTGGTATTTATACACCTTTAACATTATAAAGTTCACTTCAGTGATCAAATGTTCTATGACAGGGATATGAAAACCTACTTACAGAAGGGTCTAGCGAAAATATACGACAGGTGTGCAAAAAACCTTTAATTCTTTAATTTTTCTACAAAGTTCATTTAAAATAATGATAAATACATATAATAGATGGGCATGAATAGGATTATGTACATTGAGAATAGACAATAATCATAAATACTTTAGTGGCTTATGATGTTTTAATATCTTTCAGATAATTTATGTGATGGAGTGAGAGGTAACTGAGATTCCAGTATTCTTTCATAAGCTAAGTTATAACTTGCAGAGGTGATTTTTAAGAGAGAGGACAGATGCTCAGCAGAAAGTCGGTTTCTAAGATTTTTTTGCCTACTTTTAATGGTCAAAAACACTATCAACCATGAATATGAACATTGCCATTTATTTTTGGGCATTATTTACCTAGTTTGGAAATGTTGATATAGAAATGGTTTTATAAAAATACATTTCTGTTGTCCTCAAAAAAGACCTACTTCACAACGCAGCACATTTAAATTATATGCCCCGAGGGCTTAAGGTCCGTATTTTTGCCATAATTTATCTAGAGCTTCACTTCTGAGAGAGATTGAACTCTCAGGTCCGTGAAGTTGGCACGACCCATAACAGCAACATTCTGAAACCTATGCCAATATTTAGTTCTAAATTTGTGCCACAAGAATATCATATTCCCATAATTTGTGACACCATAGTTTTCGTTAAAATACCTAAAACGGTAAGTTGTGTTAACACTAAGTTGTACTGGCCAGCTTTCACTTCAAGCATGACCCTAGTTTTTCCCGCATGTACACCCTCTGACGTCATTGTGATTTATATCCAACTGGAGCCCTCAATAAATTCAATTCAACTTCAACTTCAACTTCAACTTGACCATAGGCGAAGAATCTAAAAATTAGCAATTTGAATAGAGCTGCTTCAAATACTGATAAAATATTTTTTTAAATAAATGTCTTCCTTCAAATATTTGGTGTTGATATTTTTTCAAAGTTTCTAGATAATTAATTTAAAAAATATGTTATTTATTAGTTGTAAGGCTAAACCCTGTATACACTTACGGCTATATGCAGACAAATATGAGTTAACGAATCCCTGGATGTTATAGTAAGCAATTAAGCATTATCTTTTTACCATTATAATACTATAATATACATTTTAAAATTTATTTCTTTACCATTGGTCAAAATTATCTACCACTAGATAAACATTGCAATTGTGAATACATAGCATTGTCATGTACTGTGACTGTGAAACAATTCTTAAATTATGTGCTATCATAATTTTAATTTAAACGAATGAAACCTTTGAGTGCTGCAACATTCTTAAACCTATGCTATTATGTAGTGGCCAATTTGTGCCAAAAGTATGTTACTTTTCCCATAATATGTGCCACAATCCCACAATAGTTTTTGAAAATATATTCAAACTTGTTGTATGCTGTTAACCTCACATAACAATTTTAGTAGATTAATATCACACATTTAAAAATCTGTGACCTATTTATTAGTTTGTACTATAAGAACATCCAACTCCTGTAATTTGTGATCTCATATTTTTTTGGAAAATACCATAATACTGTGGATGCAGTTGGGAGTACCATCAATACTACAAATTCTAGAAATGAAACACCAGTAGCCCACGTTCAATAAGTAAGGTCTTTTAGAACAAATTCGCCCACTTTAGTGTGGAATATGTATGTATGTAAAAGGAGGTAAGGAGATGTGATGAATAATAATATGTACAAAACCACCTCGCCAAGGTTCTTGCCTTGTCCTCACAGTCAGTGGTAATCAGTCACAACCGTGCAGCTGCTAATGCAGATAGCCCCTCTCTTTCAAATAAGCATCTAGCCTTTTCTGATGTCACCACTATTGTTGCATATTTGTGAAACGCATGCGGATATTTAGTGCTGAGCTATTTTATGTGCAAATATTAGTCATTTTTATAGTTTTTGTGAGAATAACTGAAAACTCTCGTTTGCTACCAACAGCAGCTTAACTCCACAAATTACGAAAATGTTGCCAGTTAAGTTTACTAAATTTGTGCTTCAAAAAACCCATTTCCATAGAAAAAAGTACATATATTTGGCTAATTTAAATGAGGAGCATGGACCTTTCTGATCTAAAATATATATATATATATATATATATATATATATACTTTTCACATAAATCGTACCAGCAACGGCGATAACAGATTATTCTTGTCTTGGCTTTTTCAATACATTTTGTTAATGCTGGCAACATATTATTTATTTTATTGTATGTGATTTTAACTTTCACTCGTTTCACTCTTTAGTTACAAATAACTTGACCAATCTGACAGAGTGACGTTAGGATGCTGACCAGCTACTTAGATAGCGGAAAAACCACCACCTCTCCTTGTCCACTACCATCATCCAATGCCCATCACTGACAGCTTTATCCATTGCAAGAGTGACGGCTAAGACAATTTGACCATCCAATCATTAATTCAAATAAAATAATACATAACAGTTGTGAAAATTATACATAATTGTAAATGTTTCCTTGTATGTGTGTGTGTGCTGATTTCTCAAATTATCTTTTTTAATCACAAATGAAAAATTAATAAAGGACTAAATACTTGAATATTTTAAATTTTATTAAAATACTTATGTTTTATACACTAAATTTATTAATTAATTAATCTGCGCTATATTGCTATTTTAGGGAACCCTTGTACCTTCGTTTCTTCACAAATTGATACTGTCCTGATACTTGCTTACCATGTGGCACTAGGAACTTGAAACCTAATTGCCACATTTACAAAAGTACGCCACCTATCCCTAGCTTCAGCTGATTAAAATAAGTCAAACTCATTACACCCTATCTATATATCTTGATATAGTTATATATTCATTACATTCTCCCTGTCTTTGAGAAATTTTAGTCTGTCCACCTCATTACACTTTCCTTAACTTTATGCAGTTCTAACCAATCCACCAAATTACAATCCACCTATATTTTGAGCTAATTCTATCAACTCCACCTCACTATATACTAGCTTCATCTTGAGACGGTTATATTCAGTCTTTCTCATTACACCCTACCCATATCTTCAGTTAGCTATATTCAGTCCACTTCATTACACCCTGTCCCTATCTTAAGCTAGCTAAATTCAGTCTCGCTCATTACACCCTGACCCAATCATGAGCTAGTTCTATTCAGTCTATCTCAACACACACAACCTGCCTCTATTTTGTGCTAGTTCTATTGAGTCTCTCTCATTTAACCCTGCCCATATCTTGAGCTAGTTCTATTTAATCTTTTTCATGATACCCTACTCCTATATTGTGCTAGTTTTATTCAGTCCACCTTATTACAGCCTACCCCAATTTTGATCTAGGTCTATTCAGTCTACCTCATTGCAGGTTGCCCCTACTTTGAGCTAGTTCTGTTAAGTCTCTCTCACTACACCGTGCCCATATCTTCAGCTAGTCATCTCAAGTTCCCCTTATTACATCCTATCTCTTTCAGGTAAATTCTAAGGTTATCCTCCCATCTTCATCTAAGGCTTCTCACTGGTCTTCTCTAGTTATATTTGCCAGTCACTATCTCGAATGTAATTTTAGCTTCTTCCATTTGCGCTGCACGTCAATTCTGTTATTGAAATTGAATTAAATAAAGAGTAAAAGGAAACCTGGACGCAGAAAACAAAATTGGCTTCTCTAACTTTGAACAACAACTCTCCACAGACATTACCAGTATTGAACCCAATATAATAAACTAATGAAAAGTAGCCCTCAATAAATGAATAATCAAAGTGGTTTGGCGAAAGAACATTGCTGCACAAGGCAAATATCCCTGGCCCAATGTCCTTATTTACCTACTGGGTTGTTATATTTTCTCTTAATTTAATATTTTTTGTACCTTACTGTCTATGAATGAGTGAGATTTAACTAAAATAATCCTTTATGGAAAAAATAAATTTTTACTATTTATTAATATAGTCAATACACCATTAGTATTTAAGTATTAAAGTTAATAACCACAATGTAACATGGTATGAAATATAACTTTATAAATACCATGTTTGACCATATTCTTTTCGTTTTTGCTTTTTTAGGAGAGCACAGATAAGCATACATATACAAACAAGGATAGACATACCAATACATAAAATTATAATTTATACTAATAAAGAATATAATTTCAAACCCACAACTAACTACTGTGAAAACGGTAAGCTCATAGCTAAGCCAAGGATCCTGATATATATCTCCATTTCATAATATCATTTTTCGACTCATGTTTGGCTTGTTGATAAGGAGGTCACGTTTCTAATCCCAGATGAATGTTTAATAGCAATTTTTCATTGAATGTCTTACATGCTCCCTTCACGTAAATACAATACCCTACATCTTGATTTAGGGTCCCCCAACCATCAATCACAAGCTATAGCTCGTTGCAGAATATTTGTCAACTAACAAGGGAATTTTTTTTTTGCTCGAAAGTAATTTATATAATATTATTGGAGTCTGATATATGGTGGTAACGCTGCATGCACACACATATCAATGGATGCGCTTGCGTTTTGTCACCGTCATCCAGTGTTTCAAGTCAATGATTGATTTTATGATGATTTTAAAGTGGGTTGTTTATATTTAATTGTGTTATAATATATGAAAATAAACAACAAAGAATATCACTTCTATTCTGAATGGTAAGAGGAGTAATTCTTCAAGAAATTTAAGGAAAATTTCTTTTAATTTTGTTCAAAGCAAGTGAAGCTGTTGCTAAGAAAGCTAATATTGAATGGCATTAAAAATAAATGATTCAGCAATATAAAAATATTCCCTCCAAATAAATATTTGACAGCTATTGAAAGTAAGACAGTTCAAAAACTAGTTAAGTGGACAGAAAGGACTATGTATACAGATAAAACAACCACTCTCGTATATTAGCGCTTATCTCGTTACGGGTACAGACAAAACTCTCACTATTGTACCTTATTACGTATCTTAATACGTATACAGGTAAATATGACACTCTCGTGTCTTTCCATGTTTCTCAATTAGTGAACAAATAACGCTCGCCCTCTCGTATATTACCACGCATGTAATAACGGATATCAATAAATATTTAACTATCGTATATAACAACATATATTAATGCGGATACAGATAAAATGGTCTCCCTCGTATCTTACTGTGTATCTCAGATCATGGCTAAATAAATCTTACAGAGATGGTTACATTTTAAACACAATCCCTTTCATTTTGGTCACAAGTGTGATAGCAATGTTTCTCCACAGGTTACAATAATAGAATATTCGCGATAAGGAATTTTTTTTTGTTTTTAGTAGATCTAAAAGTAATTTTAAGTTGCATACTAAACGAGTTTGGTGAACTCTGCTGCAGAATGTATTGTTCTCACATATAACCCATTCGTGTGATTAAATATGTACAGACTGCAGGGAGTAAGAAGTTAGGCGAAAAAAAAAAGTTCATTTTTAGTATCACAACACTTTTTCTTCTTTTTTATTTCACAGCAATAACGACCATTAGTTGGCCTCACTATTCACCACCATGTTTCTTTGCTTAGTGCAGCTTCTATCCAATCTCCTTGCACCCCCATAGCTGCAGCGTCTCTATCAACATTGTCTTTCATTTGCATTCAGGGTATTCACCTTTTTACTTCGTTGAGAGCTAAGTTGGTGTGGTAGTTGTCCTGAAGTATTAAAACTCATCCATCTCATTTTTAGAGGATTAAGGGATTATGTATGATTTGACACAACTCTTCATTCTCCCTGACCTTTTAGATGCTTTCATCTTCTACTGCCATTTATGGCCACATTTATTTTAAAATGCCATCAACGTAACACGATCCCTTTTTTCCGTCTCCCAGGTCTCCGATGCACACGGAAAAATAGAAAATATTAGAGAATTATAAATTTTCAGCTTCCAAAATATAGAGTATTAAAATTATATATAAAATAATATATATTTAAGATTTTAATTATGAGTATATAATTGATATATGTATAATATAGAAAATACATTTTTAAATTAAAATATAAATGTTAGTTATTAATACACTTATTAATATATGAGTAGAAACACCCGATTTTGTCCACGGTAACCACTTAATGCGTTACACGACTACCCAAAGCAAAGCTTTTCTTTGCTTCAAACAGAGAAAACAAAACTCTTAAATGTTTTCTTCCAACCCAATTATTAATAAATTTAATAAAATATAATTAAAAATTCTAGATTCAAGATGCATATGTTTATACACAGGGGCAACTAATTTTAAATTTTCAGACCTCTGTTTGTGGTAGATATCACGCAATGCTCACGAGAGACAGACATACCGACGATCCCTTCTTATTATTTATATAGATACAGGGCTATGTGTACCGTAACATGTGGTAACCATTTCAGTTGTGAAGTGTAAAAGCGAAAACAATGAAAATAGTTCATAAACACGTGTGTCCCATTTGAACTTGTTCACGAGCTATATTCATGTTTGTACTCCAGTAATGCGAAGCTGCTTAACAACATAGGAAGTGCTCGAAATGTCCACCTTTAGCCTGAATGCAAGTCTGCAGTTGTTAAGGTGTAGAATGCTGCACTCTTATCAACAATACCGGGTGTAAATAAGATTAATTGGAAACTTTCTTTTATACGTTGAAGGAATATTTCAATCCTGGCAATGAGTGTTGAATAAACGATTAATTTCAAAGGGCCTCACAAATAAAAATACTTTTAAGTCCAACCAAGTAAGTTCTACTCGATCCCTTCATTTGTTAGGATATCATTCGTTAAAAAATTGGCTACCAACCACAAGTGGGGTGGTATGGTATTCCAACAATTTAAAGGAATTATTTGATTGTAATTCCGAAACAAGATCAAATGGGGCGCATGTTTTTATAAACTTTTTTAAATTGTTTTTGTGTCTCCTGTACACCGTTGAAGCGGGACCACATATTATGGTACACTCTGTATAGGGTCACATTTTTAGATTTTAAAAGATTATTCTTTTTAATGGTGAGTTTATGATTGGTAGTAATATTTGTGATAGTTATGAAACATTTATAAATATTATCAGTAGTAATCACGTTAGGTAATCCCATGTTTTTATCAGTGGGTTTAATTATTATGAACCTGTAGGTGACCTGGTGGTCTAAGGGTAAGGTGTCGGACTTCTGTGTTGAGGGTCAGGGGCTCAATCCTCAGTCCCGACACAGATTTATTTGATTACAAAAACCTTCCTTCACTTCTAACAAGTTGTGTATTAATCAAAACTTGTGAGTGTGAGGAATGCCAGGCCTCCACCATGGTTCGAATTCCACGTTAAACTGTAGGTCCTCCATTTCATCTCAAAATCACCCTACCATTACACATTAGCGTAAGTGATTAGAACCCGAACACGGTAATAATAATAATTTTAAACATAATAATTATTATTATTATCATCATTATTATTATGATTTTTTTTAGCTATTTTTCTTAAAATACTTGAAATAAAACATTTAAGACTTTTCAGTCTCAATGCGCTCACTTTGCTGTTCAAATGTAGAGAAAGACTATTCCGAATCTCTCTCCCAAAGCCGCATTGCACGCAACAGGTTGCAGCACTGCTTTCTCATATCATTTTGCATCGCTGCAAGATGATACCTAAATGATCAGTGCACGTATCAGAAAACTGACATCGCGAATATCAAACGAGTGCGATATTTTCTGATTGGACGGCTTCTTTACAGGCCGTGTAGTTAGCTTTCTGTGCTTCAAACTTCCGGAATGTTGTTTCACGCGTGCGCGAACTTGCTTGAGAGAAAGGTAGCAGTGGTTTGATATTCATTCAGCAGGCCAGTCCAATACGAAAGTGACACCTGAGACATTCAGCCACTGATATAAATCATGAATAAATAATTTAACTCATAATAGTTATACGAAATTTGATAACGGCTCAATAATTAAAAAGTCTTTGTGTTTAGAATAAAAATGATTTGTCAATATAACAACATTCATTTATATATCTCCCATTAATCAAAATAAATACATAACTTCATGAGAGTAAAAATTTTGTTGTTGTACCAAACGACTTTTAATAATTGTGCGGCTTCAGCAAACATTTTATATTAAAACATAGATGCTGCAATAATTTTTTACCTTTTTTTTTGTAGCTTGTTCAATTATTATAGTGGTAAGGGAGACCGAATGGAATTGTGGGGTATCCTGTTCTTTTATAAAGGTAATAATTATTATATAATATACGATATAAGAGATAAGCAATATATGCCTAGCATGACCACAACTGAAGACTTAAGGGCCATTTCATAGAGAGACTTAGTACTCCTCATATGCGGCGCTACACTAAATACAAAACGACACCGACTTAGACTAATATACGACCAATATGTTTCATATGCAACACTGGTCCAACCCATTTGAATTTAAATATGTTTTGTCTAGTATTTATTATTGGAGCGGACTTGAGGCGTACTAAATTTAACTATGAACATGTTCCCAACGTAGAAAGTAAATAAAATTTATACTAGCACATCCTAACATTGTTAACGAGCTGTACTAATTTAGGTTAAGGGAAAATTCCGTATTGGTGGTCACGTGATTTGACTTAACATCACTCATCTAGTCAGGTTTACCTGTGGCAGGAAGATCAGAGCTATAGACGGATCCGGGTTTTCTAAATACATGTATTTCTAAATGACTGATCACTCTATATCCACGCAAGCACGGGTATTTTTATTCTAATTAAAACCTTTTTATCAGTAGACCCATTGGAGTAACGGTTAGTAAGAAGCAGTTAACTGTAAAAGAGCATATTTCTTATTTGAAATAAAACTTTTATTGTTTAATATAAAATTATTCTTATAATATACCAATTATATATTAATATGTTACATTTATTAGAGTTTAAAAATCAAAAGTTTAAGGTATGATAAACATTTTACTAAAATAATGGATTAGACCCTCATTATTGGGAACGTGATATTAGGTGTTGGGTTTAAATTTTGTCTGATTTTCCAATAACTAGGAGGTCGAGTTCAAATACTAGCTGAATTTATTGTTTTTTTTATCCAAATTGCTTCCAACTCCCTCTTCAAGCAGATATCGGTACATGTTTTGCTCTGGATACTAAATTCTTTATTCCTAAAATCATTTTGTTAATAAAAGGATCATGGTGGTAGTAAAACATGAAGCAGAGAAAAAAATATTAGCTTAAATTTTGATTTATTCAAGTATTTAGTGAATTAATTAAAGAATAATATAATTCTGCAAAATTTATTCAGTTTTAAAGTTTAGGACCAAACTCGTTATTTTATCACCACGTCTTAATACAAGTGCTTAAAATTTATCTTTGACTTGTGATCCCACGTGACCATAATCCTACACATTTTAACAAACTTGTCTTGTTACGACTGGAAGATAGACGACATACGACTATACTTATTCTTCTAATGACACAAAGAAAATATTGCTAACAGGATATCCTCAATACCTCTCCTCCCATCGATTCCTTCTTTATTATTAATATTATTGTTATTATCTCTGCGTATTACTACACATTCGCGTTATACGCACTTACGCTAATGTGTAATGTTAGGGTGATTTTAGGATGAAATTGAGGACCTACAGTTTAACGTGGAATCCGAACCACGGTGGAGGCCTGGCATTCCACACATTCACAAGTTGTGATTAATAACACTTCTTGTCAGAGGTGAAGGAATGCTAATCATAATCTCGACACCCACCCATTTTCCATCCCTTTTCACAAATCTAACTTCTATTCTCTCTCTTTTACTGTTTCTGGAACTATTTTCCTGGAATGCTCCCGATACAAATATTAAAAGTGCTGCCACTATAAAATACTTTCATAATGAACTTGCTCAATGTCTGCGAGCAGTGTCTCGATAGTCGATATGAGGGAAAATGTAGGTATACAGTAAGAAGTTGTATGTGTAAAGTAAAATTATTAATACTACATATAAATATGTTTAATCTATATAGCTACTAAATATTATCTGCATTTAAAAAAAAATTATTTTCTATTTCCAACATGTCATTATGTTATGTGTACTATAATTACATGGTGATGTTGTGTGTGTAGAATGATTTTGTGCCTTAATGTGTATTTTTCTCTTTTATACAAATCTAATTTTCATATTTACTTTATTTTAATATGTTCATAAATACAAAATTATATATGTGGGTAATTTTTCTAAAGATTATTGTTATTATTATTATTCGTATTATTTTGTATATATATTATGAGCTTTTATTCCTTAAGTATTAAATTTGCATTCTTTATTATTAAGTGGGTTAAGTATAAGAAAAGCCGTCAGACTTAACTTTTCTCGATTAAGACGTTATTATTATTGTTATTGTTAAAAATAACTGGAATTCAAACTAGGACCTCCCCACTACCAGAAAACCAGACTAATCAATCTTGACATTTAGATCGTGTGCCAGCTTTGCGTGGGCTTAAATAAGCTAAAAGAAGTTTCGAATTTTTTTATAGCATTATATCAAGGAACAATCATCTGAAATAAGAATAGAAACATGAATATGCTTTTGACCGACATCCTAATGTTCTCCATAACTATTTTTATATCGCAGATCTCCACTACGACGTTGATACCGAAGAACACAGGAAGACACTGGTTTGGGAATAGAAGCCACATAACATTAAATAAAATAACTTGTTTGAATCAAGTCAAAATGTCAAATATTTACTGAGGCATTTCACAAAAGACAGGGTAAATTATACAACCAAATTAACATATCTTATGTACCAAGCCCGTGGATCAGGAGGGGATTTAAGGAGAACGTCACGATACATAAATGAATGTAACAACATTTTGAAAAAAAAAAAATCAATTTTTGCCACAAACAACTAGTTTACTTAGATCCTTAGGCTGGTATTGGTGACCTGGCATTCTCGGGGTAGGGTGTCAGATTTCTGTGCTGGAGGTCTTGGGTCCAATCCTTGGTCCCAGCACAGATTTATCTGTTCGACAAATCCTTCCTCTACCTCTGACAAGACGTGTATTAATCACAATTTGTGAATGTGTGGAGTGACAGGCCAGACAGTGACTGCCTGAGGATATAGACAATTATTATTCCAGGACCCTGTGAATGAAAGTCCATCACAAAAAGTTCCTAGGTGCGTATAAGTTACGTCGGAATCTATATGTTTTTAAGGAGAAAACAAGTAAGTCTTTAAATGTTATATTGTCGCAAAGCAATTTATTAAAGTCATCGAATTATCAGTGAAGTATAAGGAGTCATCAATAAGTCATTAAAAACTGTGTAGGGAATCTATTTTTCACCATGAAGTTCAATTGTTAAGTTGCTAAGACAGGCAGAGTTCAAAACAAGTGAACAGGTAAAGAATTACTTGATAAACTAATCATTTAAAAGGAATAAATAAAGAATGGAAGAATAAATAAGGTCTTCAAGAACAGTATAATTACCTTCATAATGTGTAATCCAACGAATCAGAGCTCATAAATGACCCAGAAGTATAAAACCTTGCCAACATCATGCCAAGTAGTCGTAGGGGGCCACTCCGACAGTTCTGTAAGAATAGAAGTAGGATTGTAAATATTTCTTTTTAGGGATAGGTTTGTTTAGTTAATAATGGTATTTTGGTCTTTTATGTGTGTATATATTTAGTAAACTTAATTTGTTTAAAAGGAAAAAGATATGAAGGATTAATTGTAAAATGAGTGTATTGTTAAATTCTAGCCATAAGTGTGTGACCTTTCAGAATTCTTGTATTCTAGGTCACAAAGTACCATAAGTGAATTTTGTTTTTCCATTATTTCTTTATGAAATATTTAACTCTTTATGTTTAAAATGTGTTAATTAGTTTAATAAGTATCTATAGTTGGTGTAAATTTAGGTCTAAAATCAAAATATTTAATGTTTGAATGATTTATGTGTAAGCACTTTAATACATGTTGAAGGGTGACGAAGGCTTGGAATTGGTTAGATGAGATTTTCCTATTTCAAGAATTTAATAATTAATTGTTGATATATTTGAACAGCAGGTATCTTTAAATTTACAAAGGAGAGTATATATATACACACACACATATATATATACATATATATACATATATAGTCAATTCAGAAAGAATAATTATGAAAATTTGGCTATAAACACTTGGCCTATGAAAGTTTTTTTTTCATACCACAAAAGTTGCACATAGTGAATTTGCTTTTTGCTATATTTTAGTACTAAGAATTGATATTGTGTGATGATATACCTTCATCAATTGAAGAAGGTGTCAAAGTAAATGACCATACAGGTGGTAATTTGAAATGTTTAATTTATTTCTTGATTTTGTGTAAAGAATAAAACAAAGAATTTTGAAGTGTTCAAACTAAGCCTACTTTAGTATGCAATATAAATATGATTTGTTTTAAATGAAGTCCCCCAAGTGATAAATAATACATAAGACCTCAAGTGAACATATACAATCAGTTTGACATTTTAGTGAGAGGAAACTTAGATTTTAACTCGCCTAACCCCCAGCCAAGGAAATGTTTTCAGCGGACTTTAACGAGTTCAGAGAAGTCGATCTGGATATTCAGCTCCACTGCAAGTAATTCGGTTTATTCTACGAGACAAAGAAAGATATTTCGTTATTAGAGTGAAGTTTAAATAATATTGGTCAAGTATAAATATAAGACCATCTTTCTTGTGATATGGAGCGATCCCTTACAGCAGACAAGGGGTTATAGTAGGTTGAATAACCGTATATGTTGCTACAGACTTACTACGTGAATATGAAAGTTAAACTTAATTCTACTAAAGAAGCTATTTTCGGAGAGACCAGAGAAATAACTACGTCAACCTTACTTATCGCCTAGAACAAGAACAAGTAAAGGCACTTTTATAAGACTAATTTACTAATTTAAAGGAGAATAAATAAGAGGGTGATATTTAAGATTTTAGGCCTACTTTGTGCCAAAAAAGTTTATTTTGTTCAACGAAGTAATTTGAAGCTCCACTTTAATGTTGTAATGTAAAAAAACAGAATGTATTATATAAATTATATTTTTCTGTGTCTAGTATCAGTGTCGTCCGAATCTTGTTTACCTAACAATAGTTAACATCAAGATGTGTAAAATTGGGTATTTTGTTGGGCACCACTCCTAGGATCTAGGAGAAAAATAATAATCAAAAAGAAAAACATTTACCTCGGCTAATTCAGACAGTGGCACGACGACTCTCAATACTCGAGACCACTGGGGAGTACTTAAAACTAAAACATGAACAATCTAAATAAAAAATTGATTGTTGAAAACAAATGTAGTAATTTAGACTACAATAAAAAGATGTATAAAAATAACAATTATTGGAACTTTTGTGGATTTATTATTGTTTCCCTTTTTACCATATCCCAATCCTACCTATGGAATTCCATATAGTTTTAATTCTAATTTGACAAAACAAAATAATATTGTTGAAACAAAAAAGAAGAGAAACAAAAAAATCAATATTTAGACATAAAATAAAATGTTAATTAATTCTATGAATTAGTCTTTCTGAAAGTTCATACATGAATTCTGATTTTTGATAGATGAAAAAAAAATGTAAATTTAAAGTTGAAGAGTTGGCTTGACCTCACCAATGAATTAGTAGACTACATAATATTGAAACAACACCAACTTCAGAAATTTGCTCCACTTTAGCAATGACAATTCTTCCACAATTTAAACAAAAATAAACAGTCTATTTCTTGCACATACACTTAGCTTTCCATTTGCTACTTGTACTTTAATTTAAAACCATTAGTTCACTTTAAAAATAATTTAAATTAAGAGATTCACAGATGTGGCTCCATTTTAGACCAACACAGAGGAAGAAGACCCAGTCTCCTACAGCAAGTCTTCCAAAATCAAATTTAAAAATGTTCTTTTCTTTAAATCCAAGTCCAAATAGAAAACTAATATATTAAAACAAAAGATAAAATGTTGGCTATGGACTAGGGATAAAAATCAAATAAAATGCAGGCTTAATATAAATATTGAAATATATGCCAATGAATGTGAACATTATATTCATAAAATAATTAAAATGTTTATTTTAATCTGTCAGAATTGAAAAGTGCGCTAGTTTGGAGTTATTCACATCTTGCCTTGTTTCACCTTATTTTACAATCACGAGATCCACCACTCACTTGTTTGACAGATCTGCGCATGCCTTAAAATAAATCATAGATGGCATTGACAATAGAGTCAACAAACCTCTTAGAATAATAATTAATATGTTTAATAAAAGGTAAGTGTTCTTGCTTAAGTCAAAATTCCTTAATTAAATTATTTAAAGCAATGTTATACGTTGTTCCTTCCATCCTTTTATTTTATTAAATGGATGTAGATAGTATTATTTGTCAGGCCATCAACACAGCATGTTAAGCGGTGGCCGAAAATTGATGTGCTTAATTTCAAATGAAAATTAATTGGAAACTATTCACAAAAATTAGAAAATATAGGGAAATACATGGTGGGGTGGCAAATAACGTTACAAAGCCTCCATCGTGGTTTGGATTCCACGTTAAAATGTAGGTCCTCCAATTAATCTCACAATTCACCTATCATTACACATTATTGTAAGTGCGTATAACCTGAACGGGTAGTAAGATGAGGGGCTAGTAAAAATAATATTCCTAATAATAATAATAATAATAATAATAATAATAATAGGCTAGGCTGGTTTACGTATGATGAATTTGTGAAGTCAACTTTTGATATATTTAGTCCTAAAACGACATTGTTGACAATTTACAGGTGTATAACATATGACCTCGTTGATCTCAGGGTAAAGTGCTTTCATCAGAAACTGATATTCTTGGATTCAAACCCTGATGAGGTTGACGGATTTTTCCTAAGCAATAAAAATCTGTGGAACAACTTCCTTTGGAGATTAAGTGTAACCGTATTTCCTATGTCAATTTTGACGTGTTAAAAAACTCTTGTAGGTATGTGAAAATATCCTTCCGGCAAAACTGGTAGGCTTTGTAGCGCTCGCTTCTAGAAATTTAGTGTGGAAGGCAATGGGTAACCAACACAACTCCTAAACTCCCCTAGAACATGGGGTTACTACCAGATGGTGCAGGCAGCACTAATCACCTGAAGAACTGAGTGCATACCTAGCTTCCAATGGATATAAATCAAATCAAACCAAACTTAGGGTTTTAACTGAAGAAGAAGAAATACAATGGGCAAATTGTACTTATCACATTTTTCTTTAATTTCCAAAATACTGGTTGAAACATATACATTTGGTTTAACATCTGGGTGGAGTTCAGAAAAATAAAATTTTGTATTTACGATGGGGTGGTGAAGTCAAAAGATAGAACGTCTTAAGCTCTCAGTTTGAACTTTGAGTCGAGTAATAATTATAATATTGTTGTCTTTAAAGTTTAGTAAGTTAGGTATTCATAATCTTACAGTTTATATATACATACAATTATATATATAGTTTGTATATATATTGTATGCATGTATAGTACATAAAAAATCATCTCTTAAGAGAGAGAAAGTCACATAAGACCTCAAGAGATAGGTGGCATACATGTTTAAGTGTGGCAGTGAACTTCCTAGCTCCTAGTTCCATAACGTAAGTAAATATTATTTACAAACGAAATATATCTACAAGTTTTAGTATCTTTTATTTTTGTAATATACAAATTGAACTTTTTAATATAATTATGTTCATAAATAAAATATATTTATATGACTACCCATATTATAAAATATTTATAATTTTCAGTTTTATTTATAAACTAAATGATCAACTCATATTATTCTAAAACTGACCGTCCCTGTGGTATAACGGTCAGTGCACCTAGCTATGAGTCTAGCAGTCAATGGTTCGATTCCCGGACAATACCTTGAATATTTTTCCCGAAAGGAGAACTACCCCAACTTTCACCAGGATTTTGTTGATTAGGCTTGAATTAGGTTTAAGTGTTTACACTAATTTCACACCCTTAAACTCACTATCATCATCACCTCATCTCATCGGATGGTAAGAGCATCCACGGAACAGATGTACGATTAGTAATTTCATTAATGCCTATTTTCACATTTAATACTTAATGTGATCGTCTTAAGTACTTATAATAATTACCATATATTAATCATTTAATAATATTAGCAATAACAATTAAAAAAATTAATCTGTTTAGTGAGATGGTATTACGTGACAATAAAACTAATTGTGACTTTAAAACTGATTTAATTGGTTTAATTTCTTGAAAAGAAGTGCTCCCCCCTACTGGAACCGTTCCTGATATCAATGATCTCTCTCTCTCTCATTTTAGACTCAATGGTCAATAATTAACTATTTTATTAGTCAGAATTTATAAAAGAGAAATTTAATAGCAATGCGATAACCATAGGATGTGCATCCCCTAATAAAATGCTGACATTTTTAGCAGTAACTCAAAATTGTAATAGGAGCTGTCGAATCTTGGGGACCCAAAATCAATAATTTTTATTGGTCCAAATATAAAAATGAAGACGTTAATTCTTTAAAAATAAAATTGTAATATTTAAAACCACGAGTCAATTTTTTTTACGTATATATAGCGCAATTTGTTTTCTGGTTCGCTAGTATATAATATTACGTATTTAGAGTAAATATCTCAATTTTTAAACAATAGAGAGAAAGTCCGCGCGGGGTTCCGTACCATTTTTTTATTTTAGCATTGCATACCTACTACCTGTTCGGATTATGGACTATTAATATTTTAAGCTGGAATAAATTTTTCGTAAAATAAATAGTTTCTTAGCTAACAGCAAAGATATATAAAATCATTCAAATATGGCATTGAATACTATAGACAGAGATATTACTAATTTCTTTAAATATTTATGTAACTGTGTATATTATTTCATTAGTGGTCTTTAGAGTAGTGTTCCTGCAACAATCTATAATATTTCCTTTCACAAACCCTACGAGTTTATTGGTAAATCATCCGTCATTTGTTATCATGTCGTTTGCAGATCTAATGGTCACGGATTCAATTAATGGAATATACTAAATATATATCAGTAGTGAAATGTGTGTTTGTCCTTTTATATAAATAAATTAACGGCTGAGATTTGGATATTAGGTCTGTTCTAGAGTAAAGTTAGTTTATAATTCGTGTGCTAATATAATTGGTCTGATCAGAAAGTAGTAAACCTAAGAATGCGAAATCTATTGATTATTTACTTAGGTGATACTGACACCTTAGATCCCTCAACCACCACTTTATTCAACTCAGAAACTAATTTAAGAACAATCTCAATTTCGGCATGGATTTACGTGGCTATAGACATCATCAGGTATGTCTCAGGCGTACTATCTTTATCTTTATATTATATTTTTAGTTTGACACATTAATCCACGTAACAAGCTATGTGGCCTAGTTCCAAAACCAGGAAATATGGAAAGTAAAATATTAGTATAGGCCCTACATTTATCCTTCATTTCCGGTGTAAGTTAGAAAACTTAACTTGTATTGATTCACTATGGTGTGGTTAATTTTATGGTCCCTCAAGCTAAGAGTGCTATTTTCAATGTTAAAAGAAATATGCTTAGGGAAATTTAAAAATATGTAATCAGGTAGTTTTATATATTCTACATATAGTTCTAAACTCACAATTAAGACTGTGGGACCACTACCATGAATATCACAAAAACTCAGTAAAATAGACAAAGAGGGTAAAGACAACTAAGACGAACATAAAAGAAAAGGTCCCGATGTTAAGAGAGGTGTTGAAGAATAAGTAGGTTAAAATATTTATTGAATACACGTAGAATTTTAAAATATAGTGTTGAAAAAGCATTTTCTCTAGATAAGGACACAGAATCAAATATTCACTGAAACAACACACCAAGCAACAGAAAATCGCTGACTATTTTAATAATTATCGATGGATTTCGATAACATTAATTTTATTAGTGATCTTGTTTTGTCACCACCCCTTTAATCAAATCTTAAGGGGAAACACACCTCAGTTTTAATATACTTCTGAAATTGTGAAACATATACCGTAATGTTCATTATAAGATGAGTTAAATGTATGTTGAGATTATGACACCTCAAATCCCGTGAACACTGGTTTGTATTTCTAAAAGGACAAGAAATATAACACCTTAATGTATTCTTAGCGTGTGCACCTCATAGGTATTTTTTTAAACAAATATAGTGGGAATTAAACTTCGTGACTTTTGGGAAGTATATCTTTAAACTCAATTAAGTAATACATTTAATCTCTACATACGTAGCTTGGGTAGAAATACTAACTGTGGGTACCTTAAACTTTGTATTAAATTAATAGTGTGCCTGACACACTAGACATTTTTATTACCAATTCGGGTAGCTAAAATATTTATAAACATATAAGCATAGAATAAACCTACGTTATTAAGGTAACCTTAATTTTTCCTATTACACTTGTGATCTTAGAATCTTTAATTTAGTGATTTTGGTGTGAGAAGAAGCTATTTAAATTTTATACTGATATACTTGCTTTGCTCGTTGGGGGTTACTCCCTCAAGCCCCCAGTCAGTTTTATTTGCAAGTGGATGTAAACTAATGTAATTCCAGAGCCGTTCTTTGATAGGTCTTACCGTTTAGCCACAAGAGACTTCCAAAGAATGGTCCGCAACGATTTTAAAGTTGCTACGCTATTTTGATTTTTTTTTCTAGGGTTAAATTTTTTTTTTTTTAGTTTTAGAATTTTACCGTCGCTCACAGGATAGAAGTTGTAAGTGTGCCAAATTTCAAGTTTCTAACTCATCTGGAAGTGGCTAAACATTAATGTCAGTGAGTGAGTCAGCCATGTGGCTTTATAGTAGTATAATAATCACCCGTGGAAACGAATGGATGTGCACCTTAGGCTTTTATTCCTGATTTCACAATATTGTGAGTCTTATTACTTAAAATGCTTGACCACCTGTTTGAGTGACTAAAAGGCAAAATACCTAGAAAACCGAAATCTCCTACATACTAAAGGAAAACTGAGGGTACACATTGCTCAAATAGGAACTTTATATTCTTATTTCTACATTGCAAGATTGGATACTTTGATCAAGTAATAAATAACCAGTTTGTGTTGTTAAAAAGGTGTTCAATGTGGTTGACTATCGCTATGTGATTGTAATATAGTAGCGATTTGTTTTCTATTGAAATTCTTCTCCAAGGGTAAATTAAAAATTTAATACAAATAAATTAGTAAAGACCACAACTTTTTCCGAATAACGCAAGGCACTTACAGCAAGTTTTATATTTATGTTGTGATCCTCACATCTTAAGCAACATAACAACTGGTGTGAAAAACTCCAAAACAAAGAAACATTTGAAACTGAAACGTTGCATATGTACTCAGTTTTAAACCTTAGGATGTACGCCTTTGGGGTTTATTTAAAAATCATATTGTAACGTTAGTGGGTGAACGACCTGGGGGTCACGGGCCAATCACACGTCACCGTTGGAACCACTAGATATATTATGATATTGGTGTACACATTTTATTAAATAAACACACACCGAACATTAAGTGTTTTGAACATTAAAATTGAAACAACATATACATTGATTACGATACAATTAAAAGGTCACTAAATTAATAATCTAACAAGAACACATAAAATAGAATTACATTAAGTAAACAAATTATGACTATAAAAATATAATAGCTAGGTATTAAAATATTTAAATCAGCCACAAAAATGTTAATTAATAATACAATTCACAATAACAATTGATGTCTACATCACCAGTGTCATTCACTTAAGTTTACAATGGTCCCCGCACACGACACATTCCGCTGACCCGAGATTCATGAACGTTGGATTCACAGATTCACTAGCTAGACACATTAGCCCACACATTGGAAATGTTGACTCACTCGATGGACACACTAGCCCTCTCATTGGACATCCTACCCCACACACACTGGACACTCTAGGGGATACACTGGTCATGCTGGCCGACACACGGGACACGTTAGCCCAATCACTGATCATGCTTCCCACTCCTGGGCAAACTAACCTAGACAGGTAAGTCCATTCACTTGATTAACCTCAACTCGGAAGGAGGCCCCTTGCTGACCATTGACCTTGTATATATAGGGGACAGTCAATAGTCATTAAGATTTGGATGGACATCTTGAGGTTTTGTAAATCTCTCTTCCAAATAGTACTATGTACTATCTATCACCTCACTAGAGCTGCGCTACTGTAGCTATTACAGTGTCCACAACGACCCCTTTCAACCCTTCAATACTTCCAACCTTTCAGAGTTTCCTTACATCCCACAGTTAATCCTTTAATCCTTTCAACTTTTTTGCTTGCTACACAACAAAAGACAAGCTGGTCAAGCTCCAAGGAGTGATGCCGAATTTTGACTCTAGATCTAGGCTTTTTATATAATGGCATCCAAAGTAAAAGGACAAGGGCTTGAAGCCCTGTCAAATTACAAGCTTTTTTAGTTACCTTAGGAAATAATTATTTACAGTCAATTGCGACATTTAGTTTAGTTTATCTATTAATGTAGGAATATATATATATATATACATACAATTTTTTGTATTATATTTAAAAAAAATCTCAGTCATTTTTTTTTTCGTGACATAGTTTTTAGAGTCACTACTTGCACAAAATTCAAATGCATAGTATAAGAAGTTTAAAATTAAAAAAGTGCACTATAATTTATTTGAACATAAGATAGAAAAATCAAAGCGTAAACAACATTTTGTTCTAGATGAAAGGCTGTTAAAGAAATTGAAAATAACCAAACAAAAATTAATGAGTCAAAAAAAGATGGGTAAAGTTGGTGAAAAAATGTCATGTTTTAAATGTTATTTTAATTAATTAGTATGTACACACTGAATGCCTACTTTATTTTACAAATAGGCCCTACTGTTAACTTTTTCTAAACAGCATACTAACCCGAACATTATATTCTAAGATCTAAAAAAAACTGAATTAAGTAAAACGCGGTAAACCACGTTTCCATTTAAAATCATTAAATTATTAATATATTATGATTATAAACCATCTATAACTAAGTTTATCATTCTTATTGTTTCATTCAGCACACACATTATTAACAGTTTAATCTGATTGGATAGCAATGAGGAAGGTAGCTAAGAGTAAGTGAGCCCACATTTGCGTGGAATAAAGATGGGTAAACCAGAGTGATATATAATTTGTGGAGAACAGTTAAATGTATATATATATATATAACGGGAAAACCATCTTCAGTTCACGCAGACGATATTAGAACCTTGACCTTCCCATCAAAGCCGATCAAACCAATGCCAAACAATGGCTATAACAACATTGCGGGTAACTAAGCTTTGAAAACGAACATTTACTCTTTATCGACACATCGGATCGAGAATATTGTGATCGTCAAAAATTCAAAATTGAAATTTTGATAAATGCCGACGTTTCATGACCCTCTGAAACAAAAAAAGAGTGTTTTTTGCATTGCCGTCTGTCTGACTGTACCTAGACTTGGGCTAGAGCAGAAATAGCTTTACCGATTGGTTTAAAAATTGGTATCTGGGGTTTTCATAAGGTTCCCCCGAGGGATTTTTGAAATTAGATATACAACCCTAAATTTAAGGGTAGTTTGTTGAAAGACAAAATGAGAATAAATGTATTGTCTCAAAACTAGCTGAAACGATTTTGATCAAATTTTATGTATAAACACTGTTTATCACTATAAACACTATTGAAATTTATTTTTCTCATGATCATGACTTTGAGGTTACTTTACGTATGGGATATTTTCAAATTTTCATAATTTTTCCACAAATATTTGAGATACGTAATCACTTATCGTTGAAAAGTTGTAGTACTACTAAATATAAAAATATTTTATTTGAAATACATTTTTATAAAACCTATAGGTTTTTAATTATAAACAAATATATATTCTTTCTTATACAGGCCTTTGAAAATTAATTTGATTCCTATGCTCGTGTGTTAAAAAAGATGTTTTTCTTTCTCAAATTTTGGGAACAGTCTTTCCAGTTCATAATGCAATAGAGTTATTAACAGTGTATATTATTTCATTTATGGTTTTTTGTGTAGTGTTTTCACAACAATGTGTATAGCTATTATTTACTTTCACAAATCCAACGAGTTTTTAGTAAATGTCTATTTAAAGATAAGAGCGAGAGAAAATCTGTGTGGTGCAACGTACCAATTATTTTTTATTACTAAAATACAAAATTACATTTATCTTTATGGTTTATGGACCTATAATTTCTAAGCCTCTTTTATTATTACTCGTATTATTATTATTATCCACAGGGTTCTAATTTAGGTCCTCTTCTCTTTAATGTGTTTATTGATGACATTGGTAAATATTTAACTCATCTAGTTATTTACCCTTTGCTGATGATGTGAAATTATTTAAAACTATCAAATCAATAGGAGATTGTATAGATTTACAAAATGATGTAAATTGTATTTACAATGGTCTTTGGAAAATGGAATGTCTATCAATAAATCTAAGACCAAATCTATGTCTTTTACTAGGAAAACTAATCCTTTTTTTTTACTTATAAATTGGGCAGTGATAACATAGTTCGTACACTTTGTATTAATGATCTTGGTATCCTCCTGGATAAAAAACTTTATTTCCACTATCATGTTGGCCATGTCATTTCCCAGTCATTGAAATTACTTGGGCTTATTACATTTATTACTATATCATTTAAGAATGTTGCCTTTTTATGTCTGTATTACGCCCTGGTTAGATATAAGTTAGAATAAGCCACTGTTGCTTGGAATTCCATTACCTTAACTGACTCTCTTAGGTTAGAAAACATTCAAAGAAAATTTGTTGCTGCATGCTATGATAAATTCTTTAGTAACCGGATTTATTATGATTATGACAGAATTCGAAACCTCTTAGGGCTCCAAACTCTCTTCTCGCGTAGACTTTATTGTGATGCCCTTTTTGTTTTTAATATTTTCAATAACAATATTTATTGCAAATTTGCCCTTGATCTTGTAGGCGTTCATATCCCTTCTCGGGCTTCTCGTAATCCTAAATTATTTTTTCTCGATAGCTCTTATAAGACGAGCCCTATAGGTCGTTGTATCCATAGCGCCAATTCTAGATTTGTCGAATTTGACTTTTATCATAAAAGGAAAGCTAAACTCAGAGAGTTATTTAAGGATGTCCCATATCAATAATTTATCATGTAGAGGTTCTGCCTATATTATTTAAACTTACAATATTCTGATCTATTTTTTGCATTATGTTACTGCTTACTATTTAGTTATTTGTTTTTAATGTTACTTTTTATTCTTATTATTATTAACTACTTTTTTATCTCGTAACTATTCATCAGTATATAACATTATTTAGCCATTTTTTGTCTATAATTTTTTCTTGTGTAAATATATGTATTATAAGGTATGTACGTGTGTACTTTTCAGTGCTGGCCTGTTATAGGTCTTACGACTGTTGGCCAGCACTATAATAAAGGAAATTGAAATTGAAATTATTATTATATGGTAATGTGTACAACAATATCCATAAATGCTCTACTTTTTTCTTTTAACAAATTATATAATATACATGTGTGTGTGTGACTTTTTTTTAAATGAGGCCTTAAACTAAAATAATGTGATATTTTCAGGGGATATAAATAATAGATTTGGCACAAATGCCCACCCTCCCCTAAAGTAAATCTTTGGATACACTACTGAATCTCAATACCCTCAAAATTAATCACGTTCTAAGTACGAAAAGGTTTTGTAGGTTTATAAAACATGGATGAAACTATTTAGTGAAAGCATTTTCATCTCTTCTTACAAAACCGTTGCTATACAAATAGGTTATATCTAATCAAACTATTTATAAACTAAACAGAATTAATTCTACCCTATAAAAAAAACTGTTAACATGGATCATGCAAATAAATTACAAGACGTCCGTGAAGTTGGCCCCCTCACTTCTAAATATTCAAGTTTTTATGATTGAAATAGTGTTTCCTTAGTTTGTTCCGGAATGTTCCGTAAAAAATTTCATTCCTACCATTTTGATAGGCCCACAAACAATATGTTTACATTAGTGGGGCTAACTTCACGGTAGCCCTCACATTCAAAAATTCAAGTTTTTATATTTGCAATTGTTTGCTCTTCATTTGTTCCGGATTGTTCCACAAAAAAAATTTGGTTTGATCCGTTTTGATAGGCCCACAAATTACCTGTTTATATTGGGGAAAGGGGGGGGGGGCAAATTCATAGTATCCCTCAACTTTTAAAAAATTCAAGTTTTTATTATTGCAATAATTTGTCGTTCATTGGTTCTGGACTGTTAAACCAAATGTTTCGTTTGTTTCACATCCGTTCTTGCGCAAATAGGACGTTAACTTGAGATGCTTTGCTTACTCGTTAGGGGCCAATTTAACGGTTGTACACACTTTTAAAAATCAAAGTTTTTATGATTGAAATAGTTTGTTCCGGATTGTAGACAAAAATTTTCATTTGTTCAGTTTTGATAGGCCCAAAAATAATGTTTACACTTGGGGGGGGGAGGGGGTGCAAACTTCAGAGTATATATAAAATCAAAATGTTTATGAGTACAATAATTTGTTCTTTGTTTGTTCCGGATTATTACGCAAAACGTTTCGTTTGTTCCGCATTCATTCTTGCACCAATGGGACGTGAACTTGTGAGGCTTTATTTACTCATTAGGGGCCAACTTCATGGTAGCCCTCCCTACCCCCTCCCCCCCCCGCCACTCTTAAACATTTAAGAACTTATGATTGCAATAGTTTGTTCTGGATTTTTCCATAAAATCTTTAGTTTGGTCCATTTTGATACGGTCACAAATTATAAGTTTTAATAGGACGTGCAAACCCCTCCTTCACCTCTGACAAGACATCTTGTGAATATGGGGAATGCCAGGCCTCCACCGTGGTTCGGATTCCACGTTAAACTGTAGGTCCACCATTTCATCTCACAATCACCCTACCACTACACATTAGCGTAAGTGCGTATAACCCGAACGGGTAGTAAGACGTGCTAATAATAATAATAATAATAATACTAATAATAATAATAATAATAATAATAATAGGACGTGGGTAAATGGGGATTGGTGACATCATGATAGCCAGTTATAAGCAAATATATTTTTTAGGAAAAGGGCAACTGAAGATGTATGGAAATAGTAAACCGTTTGATTATCATTTGGACCTAATTGTATCGTAAAAATAACGTTTGATTCTCCTTTTTTCTTCCGTAAATATGAAATGAATTAGGGAAGATTTTTTCTTTGATCGTAAAGTGACAAATTCGTTGTAGCTCTTCATCCCCAACTCCTCACCCCTTACTCCCTGCTCATTAATAAATTAATTAATATTTTCAGATATAAATAATCTGTTCCTAATGTGTTCTAGATCGTTCCCCCAAAACATTTCAGTTGTTTTAATTTGTATATTCCCACATATGATATAATTTTTAACTGGGGGAACTTGGGTGGAGTGAAAAGCTCACAAGTTAAATGTACATATTTATTTTGGATGCAATTTTACTTCATTCCCTCTTTAGAATAGAAACTTTTATTGTTTGAACTTTAGTTCTTCTCTTTTTGTACAAAAATACCATAATTTTTATCCCCAAACAATATTTGCATTATTATCAAGTATTGTTTATTTTAGCATTGGCTGTCTTCTCAATTGGAATTACGGTCTTAATTTTTTTACAGAGGTCTTCCTTTTACTCCATAATTTAATAATTTTAGAATAATGAATAGTTGGTTTTAAAAATACTATTGGCGATAATTTATTGGGGTGTTGTGAATTTGTAACTCCCCCCTATCATCACTGATTGGGCGAAGATGAAGAAGTCCTCAGCTCTAAGTGCACGTCGGGAGGGCGCCTCCTCCGACATTCACAGCTGGCTTCAAAGATGGTGACGGCTCTAGTGCCGCCTCAGGCCTTATTAGACGGTCTCTACCAGGTTTTAAGAAGCACTCAGTTACCACGTCATCACAATCCATGGCAGACTCTCACGCTGCAATGTCCTCATTCAGACCTGTCCATCCCGACATAAGTCACACGGGTTGATAACAACACCGGCACGCAGTTCGGACCATGATGATAGTTAGGGTGATCCACGTTATGGCTAGCTCGGGGATCTTATGCAATTTTTCAGCTTCCAGTCTAAAAAAGGTGAAGGGGTAGCGGGAAGAACCGAGAGGTAACAGGAGGCGTCTCTGAGAACACAAAACAGACACATGTTTACCTTATTAATTTCCAAATCTATGAGTGTATTAATCAGCCTTGTTTGCCACTGACACTATTTCATCCAACAAACATTATCTTTCAGCAGAAGCCACAGGAGTACCCACAACACCGTGCTAAGTGGTAGCTCTCCACTAATGTGGAGAGTTCGGTATTCCACTATACATGTAGTAGGTCGTAGTCCTGGCTGGGAGCGAGTGATCTTCTCAATATCTCCCGGGTGAAGTGACGCACAGGCACACGTTTCACAGTTATAAAGTTAAACGCAAGTTTCTGGATGAGAGCAAATCTTAACACTAACGTACCACCTTAAAGAAACAAAGCAAAGGAGGCCACTCTTATTTATATATATACATATTCACAATCATATTCTTATGACGTATTGTTATTAATAAAGCCATAGAGATAATAAAAATATTTACACTAAGAAGGACGCCACACGTATGAAGGTCAATGACACATTAGACTACTGCCTTCAAGTGGCTAACACGTGCCCTACGCACCAAAGAGGGGTCATTAACTCCGTTTAACACCACATATACAGGAGTGAAGAACCTGTCTATTGACCACGGACCACTCCACTTGTAAGCCAGTTTTGCTGAAGACCTGTAGGCAGCCGAGCTAAGGGGAAATATCTTTCTCACAACCTTGTCCCCAAGCTTAAACATTACAGGGATACGTCCCCGGTTACAAGTGGATGCTACATTTTTCTGTGACTTTTGGAGGTTCTTAAAGGCCAGATCGCATTTTTCCTCATACGGGCAGTCGCCAGTATCGTTCAAGAAGGGGTCAAAATCCCAGTTGGCCAACAAGGAGTGGTTTAAATCCCTGTTGAGGAAGATCTTGAAAGGGGTGGCCTTGACCAACTCATGAAACGTGGCATTGAATGGAACGTTTAAAAGGTAGATGTATTGATCCTGCTGGAGTGATCTTGGTGGTGGAAGATAGTTAAAGAGATATTTAAGTTACGGTTGAATTATTCCACATGGTTAGGTGACATGTTATAGGTGCTGGTGGTTACATGCCTGATTCCCCAATAAAAACACTTATCCCCCATATCCCTAGATCTGAAACACGGTTCATTGTCACTTACAACGACTCTTGGGGTTCCTAAGATCGCCCACACACGCCTACACAGGGCATTTACAGTAGCAATCGCCTTCATATTCCTAAGTGGAATGAGAGTAACAAACTTAGAAAAAGCG
The DNA here is from genome assembly GCA_902151425.1 of Timema shepardi. NCBI lineage: Eukaryota > Metazoa > Arthropoda > Insecta > Phasmatodea > Timematidae > Timema > Timema shepardi. The sequence continues at coordinate 119,679 of CABFVX010000960.1, forward strand.
CCCATAGCAACAAGTATAGAAGCGTTACCCAGGGAAGAGCGAGTCAGCGGATCCTTAAAGTCAATAAAACCTTTTCTCACAGCCGCCTAGCTATATCCGCACAGTGGAATCCTATTAGAGAGTTGAAAGTGGGTTTCGCTAACTGGCAACGTTCACACCTTCGCACCCTGTAACATTTTTGAGGTTCCAGGAAGTGTGCCTTAAAATGATAGCCAAGGAGTCACAAGAGAAAACTTTTTTTTTTATTTGTGTATATAGGCCAATATTGAAGTAAAGGCCGTACAACATTATTACAAGTACAAGAGTTTAGAGAGAACCAATTTAACGACCGGTGTTAACCAGAACATGTCGAGCGATATTACCGTGATTAATACAAACTTACAACAACCATATATCTAGTGGCCAAACCATAGGCGGCTGAGAATTGAAGCCCAGAATACACACACACACATACATATATATATATATAAATCCAAAATGCGGTAGAGAATCACTTATAAAAACTTCTGGTAAATCATTCCCATATACACGGCAGAAGGCCGCGTGCCAAAAGTATACTACAGTCTACACTAGACCAGTGAGGAAAAGATTTTACTATAAACATATTAAGCTCGACCGCAAAGAAAATAGGTTTAAAATCACCCATAACAAATGTTATAAAGTATTTATAAGCAAATTTTAAGAAGTATCAGGTATGTACCTACAATAACAAACGTCGACAGAGCATATTCACAAAATAATAGAATATGATATATATATATATAGATAGAAACATATCATTAAATGCCGTAAAAGAATATTCCCACTCAACAGACAGGGATAACGTAGCCTAAATATATGTGTCTATCAACAAACGTTGTTAAAAAAATATTCAAACTTAACAGATGAGAATAATTTAATTTAATTATACATGTCAGTAAACGTAATTTAAGAGTATTCGTGTCAGGGCACCCAAGGCCCCTGAACCTAGCAAGTGAATCAACGTAAATTATTAAACAGATAGTGATGAGAGTGCGCCAGTAAATATTAAATATATTAATATTTATAGTAAAATAAATTTAATATACGCGCGGCAGTTCCACGAGGAATCCCCAAGGCCCTTTATTAAAATAGATTTATTTAAAAGTTTATTCGAAACGACAATTTTGAAAAGAGAATACCCCCCATAGTTTTATCTAAATAGAATTTTGAATATCATGTCCCAAAAAATAAAAGGCGCCCTCACCTTTTAAAAGTCAGTGATACAGTGAGTAAAGTATCTAAACTTACAAGTCATTTTATAGCAAACGCAGACACGAATAAATACACAGAAAGGGGGGAGCCGGGTGGAGAAGAACAAACAAAAGAAGGGAGGCAAACAGCGCTATGGTGGGGGAAACGGTGACAGTGGGAACTATTGAAAGCATTGAGAAACTTCCATATAAGGAACCAGAAACTACTCTGGTAAAACTTCATCTTTGTTCATTGTGGGCGTGGCAACAATCACGAGCGGGATGCTGGGCCTGGGCTCACTTTATTTCATGTTTTACATTCCTTGGGAGAGTATGTCGCTATGTGTGTGCTCCAGAGTGCCACGTTTAGCAAGGTGGTTGGGGAGTATGGTCCCATATTACTGACCATTTTACAGTTTGTAGTTCTTCTTTCTTGTAACTTCGTTACAACCCAATCCCTAACATCCATCGTCAGGAAAGGCCAGAAAAACTCTTTGGAAACTTTACGTTCAGTTTTAAAAGCACCGTAATGACCACCAATAAGAGGGTCATGAACCTATTTGAGTAACATCGGCCTAAGTTTCTCGGGAAAAAATATTTATACCTACCCTTTATTCTAACAAGGAAGCCTTTATAATTCTAGTAACTACCTACTTCTTCCCACCGACAATATGCGCACAAAATTGGTCCTCTAACTGATGGTCTTCAATAGATATGAAAGATTCTGGAATGGTGTGTATAAAACATAGCGTGTCCCCCTCCCTACTGTCTCCAACGGGGTCCTTATCCTCTTATCATGCGTGACAATGCGTCGGCTACAACATTGAATTTCCTGGCAATGTTATGAACATGGGCGTCCGCAGAAATTTATCAAGAGGAGGGGTAAGTCTTTATAAATTACAGTTGTTGACAGAATTGTAAATAAAACAGTTTGGTTTTTTAACGGTATATATAAATGTAAATATAAATATATCCTCCCAAAAATATATATTCACAGAAAACACATTCTAGCAATAATCTTTACTTACATCAAAATATTGAAATTGTTTCATTGCAAAAAGAAAATTTACCATTAAAAATACAGTATAAACGATAATATCTCAAAGAAGAAACAAAGTATTTTCAAATACAGAACGTTTTAGAGCAACAATGAAATATGAACAGAAAGGTATATAAACAATGAAAAGCAAAGTATAGAGCATCAAACAAAATCTTACACATTTTGAATTTACAATAGCAAAATAAATAAATATTATCTTAGTAAAAGTTAAGTAGGAGATTAACCCAAATAAACCTAACTTTTATAACACAAAAAATAAAAATGGGTGAATTTTAATATAATTACATATTATGTAATCCATGAAATTACACTAAATTTAATAACATAGTTGTTCATCTTTGAATGTGAATAATAATCTAAGCTCTTACCTATATTTAGTAATAACCTGATTAATAAAATCATGTTTTTCAATATATTTTTTCTGTGGACGCTTAGATGCACAACCCACTTAATCTATTTTACTCATTGTAGAAAGAAATAATGTTTTCATTCTCCGAGGAGTACTTATTGATTATTTGATTGTGAATGTAGTTGAAGGCTAAGCAAGAGCCGTTTTATAGCATAAAAAACTTTGTATGGTGATTATTAATTTCAGTAATTGATAGATTTATAGGTAATAGAGTTCTCACTAACCAAGAATAAAACCATATTAATAATTCAGGTAAGAAATTTTCCATATCATATTATTTTTGAATATCTGTTGCTAGTTTGTCAAAAGCTTTTTTTGCTTATATTTTTCATTTGTTAGGGATGTAACTTAATAAAACCAAATTATTCTTTATGTTCATTTAAAAATAGGGATCGCAATGAGGAAATTAAAGAATCTACATATGGAATAAGAATTAATCGTTTATAATACTCATTTATATAGCCATTAGGGTAATTTTATACTGGAATTTGTTTTTAGCTTGTCTTGATATTGAAAGATCAACATTTATTTAATCCGCAATATTATTAGCAGTAGTAAGTATATATTTTAAAATTGACACTGAGTTTTCCCTATGCTGCCACAGAATACTAATTATTTCCTGTAAATGATTTCTAATTCAATATCGATTCTAATATTGAGGAATATTAACTTATTACTAAAAGATAAATGATCACCTGAGTTAGTGCAAGCGTTATACAACTGATATGCCATTTTCTTTGATTTGGCATTGACATTTTGGGAGAAGTTCTACATCTGGTTTACAATTTTTGTTAAATTATCAGCGACTGTTTGAATGCTTCTACGTGTTTGCGTCCACCGAGTATTGCACAAAATAGGAATATTCGGTCCAGTAGCTATTATCTTGAAACTTTTTCGGAGACAATTATTAATGGCTTTTATTTTACCAACAACATTTCGGATATTGCATAGACAATTTAAATAGTGCACCAATATATTGAGGTAATGGGAGGAATAGTTTACGATCATTGCTTTAAGATACAGATTTCTAATTTTTCCTTGGACGCCTTCTTCCTTTCCGGCCATTAGTCCAGTCAATCAGTGCTCGAAATGGGTTCTACCTGGAAAGTTTTGGAGAAGTTCTGATTTTTGGTTCATTTATATTTTTCGGTGTGCTAATTAAGAATTTCCACTTTGCCACCTCGAAAATTTTCGGTAAATATTAAAAAAATGCAAAAAACAACAAAAAACCTTGACTATTTTTGGTTGTTTTCTAATAACATGAAAACTATGCACTTTTCTAGAAAAATAGCTATATACAAAAATAAATTAGAGAAAATTCCCTACAATTTAACATTGCATGTTTTATTTTGACAGACGAATAGTTAAGGCGCAAACGCGCGTTGAAACTATTTGAATAAGTGACAACGCTCAGTGTTCATCATTCAAGCGCAACCTGCTTCTTTCTCGTGATGAAGCTCTATTTTGATGATATTCTTATTAAGAACTAGTAATATGTGAATATCTTATAGTTTTCATTGTTATACCTAGTAACTTGGTGTTTATAGGTATAGGGCTATAACGTATACTCGTGTTGATACATGTGGTTTTTATTAACATAGGTACTGTTACAGTGACAAACTAAAATCAGTCGTGATAAAAAAATGTGTAGGAATACAATATGTAAGGGAAATATGTAGGGATAATAGTAATAACAATAATATCAAAATCGTCTGGGCCGCTTTGTTGCTGAAGGTCCAGGCTGACCGATGTCTTTGTCCTCTTCCTTCAGAGCCTTTCGTTCATATAGAAAATAAGTAAAGTAAAGAAGTAAAAAATTGTTATGTTAGTTCAACATGAGTGTATCAAGGTATGACTAAGGTGTAAAACCATCGAAAGTGGGTTATTAAAGAATGCATAGCTGTGTTCGTAAATGTATTAATCAAAATACCTTCTGATGGATCCGCTTCAAGTTCTTGGCCCGGGTCTTGAATTCCTTGGACGTCAGGATCGTCCACATCTTCATCCTCGTCCATATCAGCTTTCTCCAAGTTGTCGCAGGTTCCTTCACAGTTTAAACAAATTTTCGAACAATATAGGCCTGCCTTTCTACAGCCACAATTCCCTTGGCAGCCTTTCTTACATTTGCATGAAATGTGATTTAATATAGCTTCTGGGGCAAGGGGCTGCAGGGTGGTGACTGGCATGAGGCCGTTCTTAGATGTTTTACACCCCCATTGTTCGGGTCTTTTTTCATGACCAAGCCATTGTTGAACCTGATGGAACACCCGTAGCGAATGTTGTCTTGCTGCAGCTTCAGTAGGGGGTAGTGAGGCAATGTTGGCTGTGGTCTTGTATGCAGACATTACATAGTGCCTGTACCTCATCTTATTTATTGAAGCTACTTTTTTCCCACCAACACCGTACAATGCAATAAGGAAACGTTCACCCGCATCGACAACTGCCTCTTTATCAGCTTCAGGGTTTTTAAACACCTGAACAATGTTAATCAGATCAGGATTCTTCTTCAAAGTATGAAGAAATTTCATCTTACCCTGATTGAACAAAGCTGATGTTGTGTCACACCCACTCATGGCATGTAAAAACAATATGTGCTCGGCAACTGCTTTGTCAACTGCACTTAGAGGATGATATAGTGTCTGAGGGACTTTGCCTTTTCCTGGCTTAAGTAAGTGAACGTTAGGAGAAGTACAGATACCTGTCAAGATGACTATAAGATCTACATAGGGAGGGGAGCGGGAGAAAGAGAGAGATCGCGCGACAGAGAGACGGATACGAGGCGAGGGAAACATATACAAACTATTTCAGCGCGCACTTACGCCTAAACTATTTGTCTGAAAAAAAACTATACAAAGCTAAATAGTGGGAAATTTTCTCTAGTTTAATTTTTTATACGGTACATTTTCTGTAAGAGTGCATATTTTTCACGCTATAAGCAAAAAACAAAAAATTGTCAAGATTTTTGTTGTTTTTTGAATTTTTTTCATGTTTCCCGAAATGTTTTGAGGTGGCAAAGTGGAAATTCATAATCAGCACCCCGAAAAACATTAAGAAACCAAAAATTAGGACTTCTCCAAAACTTTCTAGGTAAAAATACCAGATTACTGGACTACATGACCAAGCAACCATCATACCCTTGGCCAGCTACATTTCTCCATTCAGTTTGAATTTCGAACATACTCTAATAATTCCTGTGGATATACCCTACGCACTACAAACCAAGACAAATCACCAGAATTCTTCTTTGCAATTCTTTTCCACATTAATTTAGTCTACTCTGAAAGTCTAGTTCTGAGAGATAATTGCTTTATCCCTGCAATACCAGTAGTTTCATAAGCCAAAATGGAAAATCCCACAGCAACATTGCGGCCACAATGTCGTCTCAAATAATGTTTCTGCAAATATCAATAAATTCATTCTATGTTCTCATGGGGCAATATTTGGAATTGTTGCTGCATGTTTCCAAGTAGGTTTTTAACAATTTATTCCCTGCTTCAACTCTAAATTGTATAGATTTTGAAAATATCCTGTGATATCAAATTTGCCAAAAAGAGGAATGTCATTTGTTCTGAAAAACCATTGTTGACTTGATTGAATTTTTTTTTTGTTTTCCTCTACGGTAGTATGAGAAGCTTTATCTGTAAATTTACCGGAAGTGTTTTTCCTTCTGTTATTCACACGACGTTGTTTACTTCAATATTGGAAAATGTATGCCATTGCGAATTTAGATAAGTTCATACGGCCTCATGAAAGTCTTTATATTTTGAAATTGCCGAAGTAATAAATGATCCTTGATTTCCTCTTTTCACTTTATGTAGAAATAACAAGCAAATTTGACTTGAAGCACCTTTTAAATATTCTGAGTATGCCAGCCAAGGTTTGTACTGAGATAACCAGGCACGACGAAAAGTTCTGTTGATAGGATTTGAGTAAAGAAAAGGTCTCAAATAAATCATAGGATAGATTTTATAGATAGTTACGAACCAGTTTTATAATTATCACAACAATATACTACTGTAACAAAAAAGAAGAAACTTCTTGAAATTATGACGACGCTATAGCGCGTGGTGTATACTTTTGTATTGTACGCATATATCATATTCAGAACTGATCAATCTGTAATAAGTGAAAAATTAGTAGTAGTCCTGGGGAGGGGGGGAAGTTCTCCCTACTGCCCTCCTGCTGATGTCCATGATAGTGACCACATATTCGGTTAGCTAAACAAAACAAGAATCTTAGTAATGGAATGTTTGTTTGGTTCTTACGTACATAGGCTATACCTTGATTTGTGTTTTACACATATCGTGATAATGACGTCTTATAAAACGTGATCACTGATGTGGTATGTGTCCAAACCAAATTATAAACATTAGAAACTTGATATAAATAACATCGTACAGATATTGGCAAAAATTCCTTCACGCGTTTATTTTTATATGTAACGATGACCTGACGGCCTAGATATCGTCAATATTAGTCCTAAAGATTCTGGGGCCTTTTCCTACAGAATATGTATATGAAAGTATATTATCTATTCTTTTTACATAGAATTAAATAACAACTGAAACAACATGATGTGGAACACGATTTAATGTTGAGAGTGTCATAGTTTCAACCAAACACAATTTGTTATAATAAAATAAAGTGGCTAGGTCACCTCATTTAACCCCAAATTGAAAATATTTTAATAATGTTGAAATAGTTTTGTTTAGTTTTTAAATAAAATATTGTGAAATTCTTAGTGAAAACATTAATATCAAATCATTAGCTCATGGCACTTCTATGTTAATTCATAACTATACTGTTAACATTGCTTTAAGTGCAGCCATTTATATGTGGGCGGTGCATTTAAAAAATAAAATGTTCAAAAGGACTCCTTGTACTCAAAAAAAGGATAGATATTACATACTTAATCCATTAATAAATCTGAGCGTGAATAGCAAAGCTTGCTATAACATTTGACTCTACATAATAAGATTTAGATTTCTTTAAATGAAGAGTTTTAATTCTATAATCTACTCTTTATAACTATGGTAGAATGAAAGCAAATGTCAGAGGTAGCATTCAAGTGAGGATAATCCTATAAAAGTGGAAATAAACCAATTACTTTAATTTTTAAGCGATTTTTAGAAGTAAGAGATTAACAGATTTATCTATTTCTGAACCCATTTACTTTAAAATCCAAATAAACAAGATTTATAATTCTGTCAACGAGTATCAGCACGCAGTCAAATTGACAATTTTTAATCCTTTTAGCAGAACTATTCTACCGTTAAGTTCATGTTTAATTATTATCTGATTAGGAACTTGCCATGATCAAAGGACTTTGAAGTTTATAATAAGTTATTCCTTAAGGGAGCTTAGAAATTTAATTTTACTTAAGTTCTACTTTGTGTACCTGTTAATCAAGATTGTTTGAGGATATTACTAACAATGACTTGTGTACTTAATGAAAATTGAAACTAATATATCAATGGTCCCCACCTTTTTCCACCATCCCTTACTGAGATGCCAAGCACTGATCATTCAACAGGTTCATCTGAGAAAGGGCGTACCTCTTAATTGAACAAAAATGATATTTCTTGTGAGATTTGAAATAAGTTAAGCTTGATTGTATTATGTTCTATTTTGCAAATAAATCCAAATTGTTTATAATACACGTTAAAAGGGCTGCCAAAATCCCTTGCGTAGGGAAAATACTGTCTTTAAAATTGAAATAACAAGCACTGCAATCAATTAAGGGAGAAACTACTTTTTAATTTAGGAAAAAGCTTTGGAGAACCTAATGGAAAAGAGTACCTAGTAGAGCCAATAATGCAAAATTAAATTTGCATGTACTGTACCTAGCTCACATAAAGGTTACTTTGAAATCAAGGAAACTATACAAAACATTTAAAGAAATAATTTTTACTTTTTAATATTTTTTAGAGTATATTCAAATCAGAAAAATTTCTAGTCACTATTTGATTATTTTAACAGGCAGATCCTCTCCTGATCCTCTTAGAACTATATATTTTGACACAATTGTACACACTTTTTCAATTTTCAAAAACATAGTTTCACTAGTCTACTTTTGATTAAGCTATTCCCAGAAAAACCAACATATCATTTGTTTGGAAACAATTCAAACTATTCATCTATACATATTACATAAAATAGTTAAACACATTTTTAACGACTTACTTATATTCTTAGTTCAGTCATTTGTAAACATACATCACTTTACATATATCTATGTAAAAATAAAAATAAATTTCTTTTCCTTCCCAGAAAAACATTTATCACTAATATTTTTCAAACATTTTCAAAATGTATAAATATTTCGAGATTTTTTAAAGAAACTTAATTTCAAATTAATTAATTATCTCATAAATATAACCATACATTATTATTTATCATGTAAATAGTCACTAGAGACCGGGTTTGAACAAAATCTTTCAAGGTGTTCTCAAAAATTTTCAGTTAAAAAAAATTAACTATTATTAAACTTCTCCTAAATCAGTAAATACCATTTCTATATATTTTAAAAACTTACTAGGTATATATTTTGAAGCAAATCGTTTGAGCCAGTTTTAAAATATTTTTAAAATTATACCAGAATAGTCAGTATTAAAATACCATTAGCGGAATTTTTCCATAACCAAAACATAATTAATTATTACAACCATTTATAAAAATGCATTTTCAAGAAAAGCTCGTTTGTAAACTATCCTTAAACAAAATTGTCACAAAAAAAGAATAATATTAATTGTAGTGTAAAACACTTTTTAGAAAGCCTTTGTTAAACCAAATTTTTCTTGCCACATTCAAATTTTTTGGGGATTTTCAAAAATCCCTACTTATCCAACAAGTCTTATTTTAAGGACTAGGGTAAAAAATAATACTGCTTTGAGCTATAGCCATATACTCTCTATATATCAAGTTTGAACAAAGCTCTTCAAACCTTTTCGAATTTGGGTTCAGATATTGATAGTTATGAGAACAGACAGAACTGTTTTGATTGGGGGAAAATAAAACCTAAAAATTAATCATAATCTGGAGATCAAAAATATTCAGGATTACAACAATTATTTATTTTTATATTAGAATGTAAAATGTTATATCTTGCAAAAAATACGTTAATTTGGCAACACTGGACTTACAAAGATCGTTTTCAACAATTACCATAGTAATAGTTGCTGATAAACTGCAATGATAAATATCACAATAATTGTCTTAACGTAAGAAAAATTATTCACTTGAGTTCTGATTAACACATTATGAAAAAGTTTTAAACTGTTAGATAAATCTGATAAAGACAATTTAAATTATTTCTTATTAAAAAAAATATATTTTCTGTAGATAATTTGAAGTGGACAAAACCCCGCATGGAAACAATGGCACTGAGTAATAATTGCCATATTGGTAAAGTTTAAAAGTTGGATTGACTTTTTTAACTATTGTTCTCTTTATTGTATATAAGGTGGCATTGTAGTGGTGAACATTTTGAAAACGATTATGATGTGTCTTGACGATTAATGAGTTCCTGGACTTAAAATTATGGTTCTTACTAAGATGTATTTCCTTATGTTTGTACTGTATTTACCTCTTTAAGTCTGTATTTGGAGCTATAGCTAAAACGGTTAGATGTATTCCGTCCAAATATTATAATTATCAAAGTTTATATAGTCAAACTTAGAGGTGAAATCACAATTTTAACTCTAGCATTAAATTTAATGATGGTGTATTGTTGAATTATTGATTAATATTCAATTAATATTTTGAAATCGTTCCAATCAATTTTATTTTAAATTAATACAAGAATGTTTCATATTTTTAGCAAAACTATATAATTGTTTTTAGATGAAAACTTATTTCGTGATAATTAAGTGAACGCCGATTTTTAAATATGCCATTTAAAGCTATAATAGACCGTGCTTGAAAGCATGTACGACTATGCTGGGCCATTTATTTAATGGCAGTCCAGAATAGGCTATATGAGCTTGGCCATAAAATCTTTTTGCCTGCCAATGTGAGATCAGCTTAGTGCCTATTTATTTTTATATACTTATTTTCAATATATAAATGGCTAGGTGGCCTGGAGTTTGATTCGAACAAGCTGCAATGGGTATGGTCCAATCTCAAATTAGCTATATATTCTGATTTCTCTAACCAACACCTTAGCTCAGTCAGTAGCCGTGTCTGTCTACTGAGCTAAGGGTCCTGGGTTCAATTCGTGGAGTGACAGGAAGCTTTATCATTGGTGAAATGTGATTTTAGATTATCACATTGATAAATTAATTGCCTGGGAATGGTTGCTATGCCTGTCTTAGTCTTAAGCTATATTGTAATGCTTATGAAACTATGACAGACCTAGCAAGCTGGTGGTGGAAAATATATCCCTTGAATAATAATAGTTACCTAGGCCAAAGCAAAATTCGATTTTTCTATAGTAGTTTTTATTAGCATGTTAAAAACCAATATTAGTGTAGGCTTAATATAAGGAGCCAAAATGGAAAGAGTGGTTTGAAGAAAGTACAACCACATTATCGTGTAAAGAAAATGGGTAACCGACGAAAAAAAATGCTGATATGCATGTGGAAAAAAACAACCTATGCGTTCTGTTGGGATTTTATCTTCGCTGATAACAGCTCATTCAGCGTTTTAAGAACATGACACCCAGGCCACGTGAAAATATTTGAATTTTTTATTTTCTATAGTTTAATTCGAGAATATCTACAATATAAATGATTATTATTAAATAAGGAGATATAGTGTGTTATGGTGTGTTAAGGTGTGTTATGGTGTGTTATGGTGTATCAGGGTGTGTCATGGTGTGTTATGGTGTGCTATAGTTTGTTATAGTGTGTTATGGTGATTAATAGTGTGTTATGGTGTGTTATAGTGTATTATGGTGTGTTATAAACAATTCTAATATAAATTATCAAATTTTTGTGTGTAAATTATGGTTTTTTTACAACTTGTTACGATAATTCTTTTTGTTATCAAGCTAGATTTTCCACTTTGTTTTACATATTCTGTGAATATTTTAGGTTTGGTAAAGCGAACGTAATATTTGCACTTAAAAAAATTAAATTATAACAAATTTTTCAAGTTGGTCACACTAAGGATTATTAAATATAAGACCCTCTCTTCAGAAATACAAACCTTATTTTTTTTTGTGACCGGCATTCCAAAGGAGAACCCGGGACGGACGCAAATCGTATTCCTTGGACGTGACCTGAAAAGATAAACGAGTTCGGGCAAACGTTCCGAAACTTCGAAACCAATCAGAGGAGAAGTAGAGTGAACATCTGTTCACGGCACGACAGCTCCACAGAATGATGAGGACGTCACAGCTGGCAAAACAATTTGAAAGACTGGCCATTCTAAAAAGATGTGACTACATTTTTAAAGCGCAAATACATTTAATTTAAATTCACAAATAAATTTGGTATAGCCTAAAACACCGATGTAATAAAAGGTAAAAGCTTGGTCAAAACATTTCAATTTGTATTAAATTATACCTGTAGACCATTGTGAGACTTTCGCTCATTAAACCTACCCCCCCCCCAGCCCCCCAAAAAAAAAAATCTAGTCTCTGTTGGTTTGTTGAAATAAAATACGCAGTGAAGTGTATACACAAAATAGCAAAGAGAGTTTATTTTCGTTAATTGATACAAAAATATTGTTAGAACTTTCTCTTAACTTTGAATTTAAACAAACAATGTGTGTTAACGTAAACTGAGTATTCTCTGTCAGAAGTCGGTAAATCGTCCTATCCACTGATAACTTATTCATCGCTGTAGGCTTTGTATTAGGTGAGAAAAAGGGATGTTGACAACCAAAATAATATATAGGACTACTCAAAATATGTTTAACCACAGCTCTTAAATATTAGCCAATCTTAATTTTAGTTACTAGCTACTAATTAAACCCACATTATGAACACGTGGTCTTAAAAATTATCATCATAAAGTATGATTAAAAGGTGAAAAGGAGATCAGCGTTCAAACCCGGGCGGGTGTACCTAGGTGATTCTTTTTAAATGTTTTACTCAATTTACACAAACTTAGGGAACATATTTTCTTTAAATTCAACACCCTTCACTCTAAGTTCATTTGGACGTGTAGTTAGACGTAACTCACTTCAGTGACTGCATGGCTTAAGGTGCCAATCTTTCAATAGATTAGAAAGTCATTGACGGGATATCAGGGTTAGGATCCCGACCGAGTGTACTGAAGGTGGTTTTCCCTAAATATGTTTCTATTCTCCTTCCAAACAAGTGCTGGTAATTTTAAACTAAATATAACTTTCTTAGTCCTAGCACATAAACGTAGTTCTATACTTGTGTGTACATCCCAAAAGGATAGTCGAACGCAATGCTATAAAAAAGTTAGACATTGTGCACGCAACCATATTATGGCTAGTTACAGACAGTAAATGAATGAAACTAAAAGAGGTAAAATACGATTTATAAAACAACAGAGAGTACTGTAGTCTTAAATACATATATAAATGGTTCTTTTCAGGCATCCGTTGGATCACGCGAACGCGTGCGTGCACACTTACACACACACGCACACACACACATAAACGAGACGGAAATGGGTTCTTTCTCTAAACGAAAGAAGAAGAAAAAGATAAGAAAAACCGACACTGCCTCATTTTTCTACCCCTTTTCATTTCACAAAAAATAAAAAGAATCTCATGATGTAAAAAGAGAAAAAACGAAAAGATATTTATAGGAACAATTGCAAAAAATAGTTTAAAAAATAAATTATTCAATGAACGGCCATTTTATTACTATATATAAAGTTGTGAGAATTAAATATATATTTTTTATTTCTTAGATTGCACTAAATTTCTCAAATTTGAAACATAAAATAAAATATTTTTTGGGTGTAACTAAAGAAGAAAATGTTTATATTGTAAAACATTTTAATAATTTTCATATCTGAGATAGTGTTTTAAGTATGATATTTATAAGTATAAAAAATACAAGTATTTTATTTAGTTTTTTATATTGCTTTACCTTATTCGTTTGGATAATACATATAGACTACATTTTTATTATAATAAATTGTTGAAGCTGAGGGAAGTAGATTTCTTTAGATTACATGACACCCAATAATCCAAACCGTTAATTGATCTTTGCTAATTGGTATTTTTCAAAGCTCATGCAAGAAATCTATCCTGAAACCCTTATTTCACATACAAGTACGCTACCAATTTAACTAAGACTTCTGACTACACAATATTAATAAAGAAATAAAATCATTAAATATAAAAGTATAACCAATTTATTTGGCTCCACATTGTAAGGTTTATACAAATGTAATAACAGTAACTGAGCAAGTAAACTGGAAGGTAAAATGCCGAAGAACTTTATTGACCAGAAAAGCGTGTGGGGAACCATCATACAAAACAGTAACCCTCAATAAGAAACCCGGGATTCGAATATCGTGCTTCCTGTGATAATAAAATCAGGCTAGAAGAAATTGACATTAAGTTTGTATGCCCACTTGAGTGACTTATATATATATATATAAGTATCCAGAGAAAAGGAGAGAGAAAAGTACTGACAAAATGAAACAACTAAAAAAAATATAACAAGTGAAAGGACGAGACAGAGATCTTGAACGTGTATTGAAACAACGTGATTAATGGCACTAAAAGCAAAACCTTGTCTTTGAAGATATCTACGTTATCGTTCTAACTTACTCATGAAATGAAAGTAAAGTACCTATGTCATATCAAACGATACTAAATTGGAATTAATTTTAATTGGCTATATAAAGCCAATGTTCAATACACGTCAAGTGGGCGTCATAAATGAAACTTTATCAAAACGCAAACAAGATGAATAGTTAAAATATGAAACTCCTTTGCCTAAGATGACATAGATGTACGGGGGCTTATACTATAGGGGGGCTGGAGACAATACAGAAGAACAATTCATTTCTCTTGCTATGGTATGAAACATCAATTGCTACTATCATATAAAAAATACTACCCTTGTTAAGGTCCACACACACACACACACACACACACACACGCACAGGATCAGTTTCTTATGCGCACCATGTGCACACTTCAATTGCCTTTATACTTTCCACACTTATGTGTTCATATTTTTTATAAGGTGTATTGTGCTATTGCAACTTAAATATGATAATATATGAACGTGTGATTGTGTTTTAAATGTACAAAGTATATAAAGCAAAAATAAATTATCTCCTAAAAACCTCAACATTTTGATTACACTCTAGATGTAAAATTTAATACTACTCAATGACATTAGGAAAGTCGAAAATTTATTGCCGCACTTACAAAATGATGCCCCCTAAACCTATCTTGAGCTAGTTCTATTCAGTCGACCTCATTACTCCCTTTCTCGTTTATGTCCATTCTAATATATTGTATCTTTCCATCTATGTAAAATTTAATATACAATACATTTAAACTATTTCCCTTCAAGTAGTTTATACCCTTAAACATTCTTAAATAATCAACATACAGCCTTATCTTGGAGCTAGAGAGCTTGACTGGCGTGTTTTGTTTTACCATTTATAGTTCACGATTTTGCACGAAGACCGACCAGGCTGTATTAAGAGGAGTGTACCCCATGGTGATTTTTAAATGCTTTTCTCATCCTCTCTACAAGAAAATGGTGCCTACCCTATGTACAGTACCTATTAATGTGGATGAAGCTTCTATAAGTCTGATCGGCACGTAAGTTATGTAGCACTAATAAAAAAGAGGCCTTAAAACTTATTTTGGATTATAATATATATTTTTTAAATCCTCATATTTATACAGAGATAATCAAAATATTTTTGTCTAATACAAAACATATTTAACTGGAAACATACCACACCCATGGATACTCGTACAATGGCACCAGTCTCATATAGTCTAGATCTCAGACGACAATGACCCATCTCACTATACCCATCCTATGGTGTTTAGCTGGCTCTCCAAATTTATCTATCCTAGAGCAAGGCTTCTTCGACTGCGATGAAGTTTCTTCCCTATTCTAAAGACAACCAATCCATTAAAGATATGATCTAGTAGTTATTACTTGAGACTATCTGATATAGGTGTATCGTCAAGATCGCACGGTGATCGCTCGTCAATAGGTTACTATATAATATTCTCAGCAGAATGGTAACTCAGCTCTGCTTGACTTCCAAGGTGGATTAACATCTCACCAGAGCCATCCTAGAATAATATGCTTTTACAGAATTTAGTAGTTTGGTTCTATCAACTGGCTAAACTATTGGGGCATCCTTTAACTTTGGATAGAAAGGCACTTTATCGACACTTTAAAGGGTGCACCCTTAGGATATGGGTAGAGTAGCCTTTGTTAAGTGACATCAATATAAATTTAGATTTTCCCTTAAGAGCGTGGATGCCTATCAAATCTATGATACAGTAGGACAGAAACTGAAAATTTACACGAACACTATTGAATGTGGATCATTTCCGATTAAACTCTAATGGAGATAAAGAAATAGTTACTAAAAGTTCCTGATACTGACGATTGTCTAAATATTGAATGATAATTAATTAGATAAAAACTGTATTTAAAATGCAATTTTTGACCATTTTAGAATGGCTTCGTGGGTAAGCATTTGCACAAATCTTCATTTTGTCACAATAGGGACAAACTGTTGTTATTATCAAGAAACTTTGTTGTTTTGCCCACCATTGTCACCATGGAAAATTTCGAGTTGTCATTCACTGCACTGCACAGATTTATTTTCCCTTTTACTCCCCTACCTCGTGCGCGCATACCCCTCCCCACCCCCTCTCCCTTCACACACACATGCAGATGCGAGCTGGGAACTAAGTCAAGCCTGCTATGATGGAAGCTCTTAAATATGTGCGCTAGATAACACGATCCCAAAATATATAAAATAAATACTCTTTTTATATTGAAGTTTAAATTGCTCGATTCATTTATTCAAATTAACAAACCCCATACTCTCGCAAATCATTGTTATCGCGTTGTAATGCGCACAAGATAAAATAATTTACTTTATTTCTTTTTAATCGCAACAATTTATAAATAGAACGTCAAAAATGTCCATGAGAATTCCCCTTGAAGTGTGGATAGCTATTTAACATGGGCGTAGACTCTTTCATAACAACTGCCTGTAACATAGTGAATATATAATTAGGTCTTAAAAAACGTTTATGTGGCTCAAAGATTAGAATAATCATCATACCCAGATGACAAATATCCTAAGACGACATTTTTTTGTATACAAATTATGAGGTTTGTAGTAAATTCTAGTGAAAGATCAGACGTTTTGTAATTTCTTTGCAACTGTTTAGCTTATCTTAAGAGATTGTTATGGAAAATTCAATTTTTCTTATTAAGTGAATTTTTTCATGGTAGCAACCATACATTCTTTGATTAACGTAAAGTGTAAATGTATGACTGTGATACTTGATATTTTAAATAAAGAGAAATGAGGCATTAACTAGAAATACCTTTAGAGCTTTTGCGTTAATATTATCCCACCGAATCAAACCTCTTTCCTTGTTAGATGATTAATTTAAATAATTCAATTCAGTTTAATATATAATGGCACGACGTGCAAGTTAACAACAATAGAATCAATACATCACCAAGTATGCCTATCCTGTCTATTGATCCATCCCTATGTATGAGTACTGCTCGATGTTTCCAATTATAATCTTGTTATTAATACTGTGAACCAAACCCAGATACAAATGGGTTACTGAATCCCATATCAGCCACATATATGAAGTATATTTTAATCCCATTAAGCTTTTAATTACTTCATTTTTAGGATCTATATACTATTATGATGAGATAAACATATTTACAAAACCGTTGCTTACCTTTTAATGTGGATATACACGTTATGCTTCAAAGGACTATGTATAGGAGGTGTGATGGTCTACATTGTGAGGCTGTCCATCAGTTTTTATAATCATAAACTTTGTTATACTGTTCTTGACATTGCTATTACAACTAACAGAGATTAAACGTAAAATAAGGTATGTTTAGATAGAACCGATTTATAATATCTAAAGAAACAGTTGAAGGTAAAACACATCAAATATATTAAATTAATGACTAAACTCTCATTTTGTAAATTGATTACTCATTATTACGTTAGGAATTTTAATAAAAATAAAACAATAAAAGATGTCTACTTGAAGGGAAATATTCTATCAGTGTGGTATTTCTTGTGGGTATGGCAGTTCTGAAGCTTAAAAAATTACACACACAGAAATCCATAGTTATCTTAAAATCTTATGGAGTAAGCTTGTTAAAATGTAAACATTTGTTTTGGAAATACTAGTTTCATATTAATTCCTAAACATTTCCTTTGATACCACAACTGCAATATTTCACACTAAACGTCTTTAAATGGGAGATAATTTACACTATTATTATTAGTATTTTTATTATTACTATTATTGACTTCAAATATAAAACTTCTAATAAAAATATTTCAGTCCAATAAGAACATGAAATACCATACCCCTTTATTTTGGTGAGAACCTTAAAAACAGGATATATTTAAGAGTGATGTTGACTCAAAGAAAGTGTTTTTGCAGTTTTTATAGCAAAACATTTTCTTTTGCCAAAATAAAGAAAATATTTATTTAGTAGAAGCATACAGTTTAATTTTCTTCAAATGGTTGTGTCTACAGTTATTGAATATTTGTCATGAGCATAACAGCATTAGATTATAAACTTTTTAAATGAAGAAACAAAGTTGTCTTTCAAGTCTTGGGCAACTGTGAGAGATTTCCAGGAACTTTTGATATCACCATATGAAGACAATTTGATTCTATGAAACCAATGAAGAAATATTTGATTTATTTTGAAAAAAAAAAAAA
>CABFVX010000960.1:138237-152929 GCA_902151425.1 Timema shepardi
AAAAATATATATATATATATATATATATATATATATATATATATATATATACAAAATTCAAAAAGATTACACTTGACTCAACTTTCACTACACCCCATCATAAGATTCTTACCTTAACTCATAATAGCAAAATATTTTAGTTATTTTGAAGGTTATTAACCATATCTTAAGATTCAATCACTTTTCAAAATACTTCGTTTCACCAAAAGCTTCAATAACCTTTCAGATAATACCTCCCATTGTGAAAATAGAAATTCATTATACATGGGGGGGAAAAACTAGGAAGTCTTAATGTTTCTCTCAGTAAAGTGTCATCCGCAGTTAGAAACACTTCTTTAAGAAATCAATATGCAAAGCTAGTGACTACTGAGTTTTAAAGCAGACAAGACGTTGGATATCAGCTTGTCTCCACTCTCATCACCATGGGGGTTTGGGAGCTAGAAGAGTTAGAAGGTTTCCCCCTTTATCGAGACATACTGTAGAGTGAGTGAACTCAAGGAAACAAAATACAAATTTAGCTTTCCAGTATCAAAAAGAGCATTCAAATTTTTTGGAGGGGTAATATATATATTTAAAACATTAAGAAATTATTTTAGACAATGCTTCCAGAGATTTCTATCAAACATACATTTATCATTTAAAACCATTATTATTTTAAAATTATTTAAAGATAGGAATAATGAATCTAGGATAAAAGTTAAAATAAGTGCACTACATATTATTACTTACTCAGTCAATGGCACTAAGATAGTGAACGTTCATTACAACACTTACAAAAGTACGCCACCTATCTATATCAGGAGCTAGCTCTATCCAGCCACCTCACCACACTCTATCGCTTTCAGATCCATTATACCGCTATCCTCCCATCTGTGACTAGTTATTCCTAGTGGTCTCTTTCCATTGGGTTTATCAGTCCGTATCCTGAACAAGGTTCCAGATTCTTCCTTTCACGCTGCATGTCCGCAGAGACTAACTTTAAAGAAGGCTTCCACGTAAAACCATTAAACTAAAAACAGCTCTCTTGGGTATTTCAACTATTAGAGTATAAAATACATGAGCACCAATAAAAGACCAAGTTCTTAAATGAGGCTAGAGATTTCATTATTAACGTTCATCCACCATATCCACAAGTAGGTTCAGGGCTTAGACCTCCTATTATGAACATATATATATATATATATATATATACACATAGTTGTCTCAATAATAAAAAATTAGAAAGATTGAGGTTCGGTTTAATCATAGACTGCCAGGAAAACATATAAATTAAAAATTATTATAGTTGCATGCTATGAGATGTGACGGGGGTTTGTTGATGAGAGGGTTCCTATTGTACAGTCTGCGTATCGTGTATCGCTAGTTTACCTTAAGTTCTCTTCATTTGGTTTATATGCTTTGACATTTTTCTAGGTGATATAAGAGACTAAACTACCCTTCTCTGCTAAGTTGTTCAATGCCATTTCTCATAGAACAAGTTTTTTATAATCCAAGGTAGTCTTGGATGCAGCTCCTCAAATTAGCTAGTCTTTAGTGTGTTATATCTGATAAACTAACAATATAAAACTATTACAATCGTTATATGCCTACTTGTAGCACATTAATGGTCTATGTGGTTTAAATTTTACAATGTTTTAACTAATACATTTGAGTATAATAACAATTATTTTATTTTAAACACATCTTAGGAAACAATGTCTTCTCTCTCGGGTGAGATTTTGATATTGTTAATACATACTCTTTATACCCACCTTATAAAAGTGTTAAATAATATTATTACTTTTTTCCAGTTATCAAAGCTATGTTTATCTATAAAAAACACTAATGAGCTATTTAAGTTGTATTTCCTCCTATAAGAGTCAATGAATGATCAGTTACTCTTGTCGATTGACGTGTCGCACCTAAGGCACTCCTAGTGAAGAAATTGTTGATATAAATCATTTGTTGGAAATTACCAAAATGTGTTACTAACTACAAACATTCTGCTTACGTGAATTTCGTTGGTAATAAATTTAATATTTTATTATTATTATTATTATTATTATTATTATTATTATTATTATTATTATTATTATTATTAGCACCGCGTCTTACTACCCGTTCGGGCTATACGCACTTATGCTAATGTGCAATGGTAGGGTGAATGTGAAATGAAATGAAGGACCTACAGTTTAACGTGGAATCCGAACCACGGTGGAGACCTGGCATTCCTCACATTGACAAAATGTCTTGTCAGAGGTGAAGGAAGGGTTTGGTAATCAGATAAATCTTTGCCGGGACCTGGGATTGAACCCCGGACGCCAGCACGGAAGTCTGACACCTTACCCCTAGACCACCAGGTCACCAATATTTCACTATTGAATTTATGTGCACAGTGCCTTATGATTTCGTGGATAGCAAATATACTACATGGTGAGTACAAAATACTTTGTAAAAAATCGTTTGCCAATACTTATTTTATAACCATTACATAATCTTGTTTACTTTAACATATTCAATAAAATAGGGGTTTCGCTTTTAGAGTAATGATCTAACTGCAGAGGGGATAGGTACTGTGTTTGTTATGTTTTTAAACTTGTAAGCCGTGATAAAATCAGTAAGTTCAGAAAGTATATTTTAAAAGCCACAGATATGTAATAAAGAGTCAAAGTTTATAGCTCGCTCACTTATCTGTGTTACCCGCATTAAGAAGCACACATCACAAAGATCTTCAAGCTACTCATCAAACTCTGTGGTTTCGGGGTAGAGTACTTGCCTCAGGACCCGATGTTCGTGGGTTCACTCCCAGCTGGGCTTGACAGATTATTCTTAAGCGATAAAAATCTGAAGCACAACTTTCTTCAAAGAGGAAGCAAAGCCGTCTTTTAATGTTTATTGCAACATTACTTCCACGTAAGAGAGTCGCTTTTAGTGTGCTTGCATTTATGTATTAAATTTAGGTTTATTTTCAGTTAGTTTATTGTTTTGCGTTAAACTAGGTTTATTAATTTTGTTTCTTTGATATAAATAATAAACTATTTAATTTGATATTGAATGCATTAATTGATTCCTCTTAAAATTGCTATTTTTAATGTGCTTGTATTTGATTCTTAAATCTAGATATTTGCTATTTATTTTATGGTTTATGATGTATACTAGGTTTATTTAATTTTGTGTCTTTGATATTAAATACAATTTTTCTTTTGTTGTTTATTGGAAAAATGTATTCACATAATAAATACACTGTTAGACTGCTTACATGTTAAACTTATGTGTTTTACAGCCATTCTATGGTTTTATGCATATATTGAATTTATTTAGTTTGGTTCCCTTAGTAAAAAATATAAATAGCTTATTTTAATTATCATTGCAAAAATTATTCCATTTAAAATAGCCATTGTCACAGTGGTTATACAAGCCAGTTAAATTTGGGGTTTTCAGTTAATTCATGGTTTTGCGTTTTATTATTTTTAATTAGTTTTTGATGTTATAGTAAATTTAAACTATTTATTTGGTATTCACCGCAACAATAACTCCCTGGAGGAGACACAATGTTAGCGTGCTGGAATTTGTGTTTTAAATTAAGTCATTTATTTAGTTAGTTTAAGGCTTTGCATATAAACTAGGTTTATTTAGTTATGGTTCTTGGTATTAATAAACATCACAATCTTATTCTGTTTGATAAGGAACTCTTAATATAGAATGCTTTTTTTCAATTTACCCAATTTTTATTTCTTAGATAGTAAATCTATACTAATAATAAAACTCTAAGTCTCGTATGCTTAGTCGAATTATGTTAAATTTACATATTTTCTTAGTAGTGTAAACGTTAAGCATTCAAAATAATATATTTTTTAATGTTTGTCCGTAGTATATTCCTTGGGAAAATGATAGTATTGTAAGAAGCTATGAGTTTGTTTAAAAAAAAACTGTTTGTTTGTTAAATATTTGATGCTCCAGATAAAATCAATCATTGGGCCGTGTCCATCCCGTGGGTGAAAGGTTGCGGACCACTGATTAGACCATGCGGCCACCAAAACGGGTTTCTCAAATGTGATTAATTATTTTTTTCATTTCTAGCCGTCAACCAATTTTTTTTGGTTAAAATATGGTGTAAAGCATTGTTCGATTTGCTCCACGCAAATAGTAAAGCCTACTGATTACTCAACATATATCTGGTTTACTCTCAATTTAAAAAATGTTATTAGCATGTCATGCACACCTCCCCGCTGTTGATGCAAATTTACTTCTTGATTGAGGATCTAGTCCTCTAATAAACAGTTCATAAATTGCTCCACGATGAAATCATTTGCACGTGCTGCGAGCTAACGAACACTGACGAGTAATCAATAGGAAAATTTAGGGGACTACCTACCAGCGTGGTAAAACACGTTTTAAACATTTTCAAAATTTAGGAAAAGGTTTGCTATTTTGAAACAATGTTTACGCAAATATGAAGTTGAAAGTCCCTATAGTAGATATTTTTTTAGCACCACGTTTTACTGACCATTCGGGTTGTACGCTTATGTTCTAATTACGTCAATGTGTTAGGGATCTGGAAGTTTATATTTAGAGGATGTATACCCTTATTTGCGTAGAGGAAGAGTGGAAAAATATTTAGTAAAATTTACCTTCTGTCCACCAAACAAGGATTGAACTACATTCTCCCCGTCTTCAGCAATCTAGTCTCGTACGAGAGTAGTGCCTTAGACTAAGCAGCGACCAACGTGTGTCTTGTTTTATAAAAAATACCTATATTTTAATTTTATTACTTAAGAAAATCATTAAAATTGTAAAATGAGTGATTGTTCGATGGTTTTTAATGCTAAATGTTATGGTTTTTAGATTAAAATAAATATCTAGAAACATAGATTTAGTCTTTATTGAGTTACGAAATATTTTTAAAAGGTCTAGGCAACAACATACAATTTTAACTTAGATAATGTTAGTTTTAGTGGTTTTAAAACCTTAGAACTACAATCCATATTATTCATACTGCGGTGTGAAGATATTTATCTTCTAATAGATGGCAACCTTAAAAGTGTGCTTAATCAGATTAACTCCATTAAATAATTTACTTTTATGACTATTTTTTTAGTAAAGAATTATACCTAAACCTAATTTTTAAAATAATATGATATTACAGGGACCAAATAATCGCTGAAATCTCGATTCTTAACGTATTTTAAATCAACATTATCTGTTGAGATTTATATAGATAATACTATTTTAATCAACTTAGGAAGGTTTTCATTTTTTATTATTTGGTCATAAATAATCACATACTGTATTAAGAACTACTAAAATTAACACATTGAAGTTAAAAATGACTGTCAAGTGGGGACGGAGGAAGGGGGGGGGGCTGGAATGTTATAAAAGTATTTTTGTAGTTCTTATAAAAATATTTTTTCGCCACTAATAATCTCAGCAGTTGTGTAATATTTACTATGGGTATCGCAGAATATAACTGGAGGATCTAATTTTCTTTAAAACATGTATCATTAGATTTAACTCTGCTCATGATTAGGGTTAGGATTTTTATTCCCTTCAAAATGAAAGGATTACCAATAAAATTTGCATTATATATTTTTTCTTTGCAAAATTAATTAAGAAAATAAAAGGTGCATAAAACAAAACAAAAATAATCAAAACCATATAATCTAGTTGTTTGACTTTCTGTTCAACAGCAATTCTTTATTTTACTAAACAATTTTTTTAACTTTACCTATAAAAACAAAACAAAGAATAATAATTAAAAAGCCACCTAGTTATTTTCACCGTTTCTGTGGCAAACTAAAAATGTATTGTCCGAAAACATGTCATATATAAAAAAAAACTCTTAAAATACAATTTAAATTTTTGCAATTTCTGTGCCAAACTGAAAGACTTTAAACAAAAAGTATGCTGTATAAAATAAAACAGGGGAGGGGTGTGAGTATTATTACCACCGTGGCGGTACCACCATTTCCTATGATGCGTGTACATATGTTCTAAACACGAGCAAGCCCCCACACTTTATTTTTTCTCAGTCTTTCTTCTGGCTTTCAGGGAATATCATACAAATATGTAATTAATATTGAAATTGAATTATATTGGATTTTTAAAATCTAAGCTTTTTTGCTATCAATATTCATAATATTTTATTTTATTATTGTCATTTATTAGGAATTTATATTCTCTATCAGAATTGATAACTGAAGACTTATGAATACATGAAAGCAGATAGATTGGCTTTTTTAATCTATTAGCTAGGTATATGGGTAGGAAAATGGTGGTATTATAAAGGTGTCCATTAAGATTGAGTTTGTTTGCTAAATTCTAGACACCATCTTATGGAATTAAACATTTTCAATATCATTAAGATCATAAAATTAGCGTTTATAATAATATAATCACTTACAACATCATTATAACTAGAATAATTGTCACCATCTCTTCTACCATTGTTACGAACATCATCATTCCAATCGCCATTATCTTCAACAATAACACTAGCGCTAATTAACCACAATTACCACTATTATCACCAGCGCTGATCCTAGCACCATATCATCAATAATGATAATGATGATAATAATAATAATAATAATAATAATAATAATAATAATAATACCAATATCAATAATAATGATAATAAATATGTTTAAATAATCTTAAAAATGGCGTGAAATATAGGAAAAAATAATATTTCCAATCAGTATAGTATCCAAATTTTTACAAATTAGCTAGTACATTTTTTATAAGATTGACATACATTTTGCAAAAAAAATATTTTTATAAAGCACAGGAAACGTCTTACCATTGGCATGTAGCTAGTGAAGAGATCCAACACTACGACGAGGATACGAAGCTCTCAGACGTACTAAGTTTTAAGTGTTGTCTCACTCCCAAAAGGAAACACATGTTTGCTCTTCCCATGGTGGTAAGGTTGCATGAGAATACAAATTCGGATCTTCCATGTCAGTGGAAAAGCAAATTAACTACAAACATCTTGAAGTTAATATTAATCTATTTTTTTTAGATAGTTACTTTCCATAAACTATTTTAAATTCAACTAACTCTATTTTTTTGATAATCACTTAAATATTTTTTAAAGAATATAAGTTTGGTTTTATATACAGGATGGTTGTTAAAATAATTCAAGTGCTACAAGAATAATTAAAATACAATTATTATATTATTATATTTATATAAAGACAAATACTAAGATGGTTGTAGTTTTACCAATTATTTTAATTACTAAGTCCATTTTTATTAATGGATTAATATTTAAGGTAAGGATGATGCATTTTATTTGTAAGAACTGTACCTGCATTAGCTTAATATGACAAAGGAAAATTACATCCTTGCCATCCTTGGCATATCTGGCAAAAACCAAAGCCTCAAATTCCCTGTAATCAGTGATTCAATATATTTCTATGTTTCGGGCCTAGCACCTTAAATAACGTGATCACCGATGCGGGTAATATTTCAAAGTTTCAAACTAATAAAAAAAATTATCAGTTGTGTTTTTGTTGTTTTTATCTTAAAAATTACGTCTAATATTAATGTCAAGACTTAAAATTAAAACTAAATAAAACGGCCGCAAAAGTGGTCAAGTGGTCTAGGCGGTAGACTAGCATTTGTTGGACCTCAAATCCTGGCTGTACTTTGTGTAAACTAGGAAGTGGCTCTACACATGTGATTTTCTCTTCGATGAACCCACATTGTTGCTAAAATAATGCAGTAGCACTTCCTAGAACATTATATTCTCATCCTTTGATTTTAATTACCGATAAGACACTTATTATTGATAACATTGTTTGCGATTAATGCACACAACATGCATTGCCATTTGATATGTGCTTATTTGTTTGGTTATGATATTTTCTCATCTATTCGAGAATTTTGATATGTGAATCAACCATTTATGAATCCATCATAATCATATTTTAATGCGTGATTGGAATGTCGTCTTCTCTAATTGAGACATATTCTGTTTTTGACCGTTTGTTGGCAGATGTCCCGAGTAATGCTCACAAACATTAGCAACACTTGCGAAGTGGTTGCATTCAAAGAGAAGGATCCCAAGGGAAATTTAAATTTTGCTTTGTGTAATCGTGACTACCTTGACGTGACATGGTGCTTTTGTTAATTAATTA
Organism: Timema shepardi; assembly: GCA_902151425.1. Taxonomy (NCBI): domain Eukaryota; kingdom Metazoa; phylum Arthropoda; class Insecta; order Phasmatodea; family Timematidae; genus Timema; species Timema shepardi. The sequence goes on from CABFVX010000960.1 coordinate 146,358, forward strand.
CCACACATTTTATATTAACATAATGCAATCCCAGAACATCATTTAACTCAAAGTAACATAGCGTTATACAGACCATTCCCTATTCCAATAGTTTTATGACCTTTTTTAGGAAACATAATAAGTATGTTGCCAGTTAGGTGTGTATATATTTACGTATTAACTCTTAAAATTAAGAATGCACTTATAAATAATAGTTTGTATCGAGACTACAGATAGGAAATTTAATGTTAGTAGAATAAAAAAATTACACGTGAACACGGTAATCATACACATGATTTTTTGCTCAGCGTACTAAATCTCTACCACTGAGTTATCCAAGATTTGTCACATGCTTAGGGTCATAATTTCCTAATAGTTGAAGGCAGAATTTCTAAGGAGCTTGTGGAATCAGTGGATACTATTAGCTATACTAATACCAGATGTCTCTTAGTTCGTCTTAATGCTGCCATTATTATTGTAATTACATTAAATTATTGTACAGGAGAGTGAATAACACTGAGAAAGTTACCGCATAAACAATTTAACTCTACTTAAATAGTGAGGCTAAGGAGATCGAATTGATATATAGGTAGAGGGTATGTCCATATCACGTATTGTATCTGTAAATTATTATTTGCTCTCGTATATAGTACGATAATTATTGTCATCGTACTAAAGGAAACATAAAGTCAGCGTATACTTCGAGTGGGTAGCAAGACGTGGTGGTAAAAAAACAACAACATAAAGCCACAATGAATTGGTGGTGGCTCTTCTATCAATGATAGATTATAGTAGTCGACGGTTCTTCCATACGTAAATTAAAGACTACCTTAAATGATGTGTGAAGAATGACTCTGAAAATGGGAAATAATCACGGACATCTATGTACCTGAGAACTGTAACACTAGGTAAAGGATATTGGGTTAGGTTCTGCTTCATGTATAATTTTTCAGATTATAAATACGATCTTAATTTAGCTATTACAGTAACAAATACAACATTTCGATCTTCCAAGCTTCACCGTTCATGCACATTTAAATGTACACGCGTTTATTTATCTCTCTCCAATCCTCATTTTATTTATATCGCACTTTACCTTTCTTATGGTTTGTAAACATCACAACTACAATAATGGAGTAGGAATAAGTAAAGTAGAATTAATAGGAAATACGCTCACATTGGCGAGGAGGAAAGGTGAGAAGTAATTTAGGAAAAAATAAACTAAGTTCATTCCTCTAGGATTCGTACCCCGACCATTCCGTCAATATAAAACAAGTATATTGGAGGATGATGCCTTAACCCCTGTGCCCACCGATGTATATAATAACAGTCTTAAACTATTTTTTAGATTTAGTGAGCCTTCCTAATACCCCTACTTTGAGAACGATCATGCATAGATTATACAATGTTTAAGTGTGTTGTATGGACCTAAAATTTATCATTCACAATAAATTAGCTCATAAAATAATGGCATGTCTATAACAAAAATAAATTAACAATTGCCTACACATGTCACATTGAATGCATTTTGGTATCCAAATGTTCAATATAGCTCAATAAATTGTTTTTAATGAGGCAAAGATGAAAACATATTGTATCTACTAAATATGCAGATACAAATATTAGAATAGCATTAATAATATTTATTAATGGTCTATTTAAATACACAGCACGTTCCAATCAAATGGATTAATTGATTGGGGTGAAAAGCTAGTGACAAAACATTCATATTTGTATATCTATTCAAAATGTAAATATATTAGAGATATTAGCTATTTCAGTTCACTTTGGCGTATTAGATTTATCCTTACTAATATTATAAATGCGAATGTGAGTTTGTTTGTATGTTTGTTACACTTTCACGCCTAAGCTATTATACCGATCATCATGCAATTTTGCATACACGTTGTCATGGGTACAGAAAAGGAAATAAGGTAACTTTCATCCAGAAAAATGTACTGTTCCTTAGGGATAGAAAAAAACTTTTAGATGGTCGTCCGGCATAACAACTTGGCCTACGGATATGAACATGAATTGCAACATGATGCCTGGAGTACAGAGACCTGCGGTATCCCGGAAGAAACTCTGATATCCAAAATTAAAATCTGTTCTCGAGTTATTTTAGGCACATCTATCTTAAAATGATTAATAAAAATCTGTTCCCAAGTTATTTTAGGCACATCTATCTTAAAATGATAAAAAATAATTACATTCAGCTAATCAAGCTCTATTTGTTCACCTCTTTATGGTAAATGACAAAATTGTCATAAGAATTTTGGTATTTTACTGTGATTAACTCAAATAAATACATTATTTTAACTAAAGTGCCTTTAACGTTTAGTACTATAACAACTCGATAGATTGTGCGGTATCGACTTGTACTATTGATTTACTAAGATTTCATCACTCCCAAAATCCGATAGATGGCGCTGAGCACATTTTAAAACACGGTATCATTTTGTATTATCTATGGCTTTTTTAAACTCATAATTGTGAAGTTTGGAGAAAGGGAAGAAAGGGAGTTGGGGGACCGTATCGATGGGAAATAACAATACATATTTGCGATTCATTTGTTTATAAACATAGATTAGCTACCGTTTATTCATCTGTGTTTAGTCCTATTTTAATGATATTGTAATGGTTTTACGTTTTCAGTTTATATTATTCCTTTTTTCCCTTGAGCGATAGTTTATCATTTATTATTTTTAGGTTAGTTATCTAACTTCTAAATCTATTTTTTTACCTTTAAGGCAATAGTTTGTTTGTTTTAATTTTTAGGTTAGGTGTATTTTTTTTCTTTTATTAAATGCCTCGCTAATGTAATTATAACTTATCCAAGAGCTCATCACGAGCCCGGGCAGCTAAATCTTCTCGATCCCAAGAATCCTCCATTCATGCCGAATTAAGGAGGCAAGAACAAGCGGAGCGACAAGTTGCTTTGAGAGCTGATGAGACACCTACCCAGAGCCAGGAAAGACTGGAGGACCAAGCCACTCGCAAGGCTTCTATGAGAGCAGCTGAGAGGCCCCTTAAAACACGATTGCGTTTGAATGAACAAACTGAACCCCAGAGAGCTTTGAGAGCTTTGAAAGCTACTGAGACTTCTCATCAAACGCAGCTCCGTTTAGATGAGAAAGCTGAACGCCAGAGAGTTTGAGAGCTACTTAAACAGCTTATGAAACGCATTTCCGTTTAGATGAGCAAGATGAGTGCCAGAGAGCTTTGAGAGCTACTGAGACGCCCCTTCAAACGCAGCTCCGTTTAAAAGAACAAGCCCAGTGGCAGGCAGCCATTAGAGTAACAGAAACTACACAAAATTCGCAGGCGAGAAGAATCGTTCATGCAGAAATGCAAACTGAACGCCGACAAACTTTTATCCTTAACAGTTGGTCCTTATCTAATAATTCTGGATTTGAATACGATCCTTTAATTGATTACAAAAATCATAATTTAATTGTTGTTGGTTTGATTAATAAAAAATGCCATTTTTGTGATACTTTAAAATGGAAAGATGAGACCGAAAGTATGTGTTGTCCTAATAGAAAAGTTTCTCTTCATTTATTTGGTGAACAAAAAAAAAACTCTGAAAACTCTATATTTATATGATATAAATGAATCACGTGGGTTTTTAAATATAATTAGTAAGTATAACTCATGCTTTCAAATGACATCTTTTGGAGTAGATAAGGAGATTTTAATGCCCGGGTTTTCGCCAACCTTTACCGTAGAAGGTCAGATATATCATCAAATTGGTTCACTTTTTCCAAAATAGAACGAACAACATAAATGCTTGCAAGTTTATTTTACGGGTGATGAAGAAAATAAAGTAAACCGTCGTTGCCTAAACATTCAAGGAGTTGAAAAATATACGGTATTAAAAATTCAAAGAATGTTACATAACCGCGACATTTTGATAGATACCTTTAAAACCGCAATAGAGAACTGGCATCAAGAAGAGTATAAGGTTGTCATCCATGCTGATCGAACTCCACGTGGTGAGCTCGAGAGGTGCTATAATGCACACTATTAATGAAGTTACGAGGACTGCCACATGTGCACATTATTATTTGATTTCAAGAAAAGCTGCGTCCCAACCAAATAGATAACATAATAAGCACCGAGATTCCGGATCCAGAACAAGATAAGGATTTGCACGATACTGTATTCAGAAACATGGTTCATGGTCGCTGTGGGGCACGCAATCCAGCAGAGCCTTGCATGAAAAATGGAAAATATACAAACAAATTCCCCCGAGAGCTGCTAAAGGAAACAGTGCACAATGATAAGGGTTACCATTTATAAAAACGAAGAGCACCCGAAGATGGTGGTAGAAGTGTTATGATTCAGACTTGCATTGGAGTGGTCCAAAATTTTGATAATAGCTGGGTTGTGCCGTATTCACCCATTCTATGCAAAATATTAAATGCCCACATTAATGTAGAAACCTGCAACTCTGTTCGTGCTATTAAATATATTTGCAAATACATTAATAAAGGGAGCGATTAGGTGATCTTCAATCTGCGTAACGAAGGTGTAGCGCAAACTATTTATGAAGTACAAACCTATCAAGCAGGACGATATGTCAGTAGTAATGAGGAAGCGTGGCGGCTCCTTGGTTTACCCTTACACGAAAGACATCCGACTGTTACACATCTTGCCGTACACTTAGAAAATGGACAGCGTGTTTTCTTTAATGAGAGTCATTTCCAGGAAAGGATTTCATCACATCCTAAAACCACATTAACTGCCTTTTTCCAGCTTAGTCAGACAGATACTTTCGCTAAAACATTATTGTATTCCCAAGTCCCCCGTTATTATATAGAACACCTCAAAAAATGAGTGGAAACGCCGCGTTCAAGGTACGCCTTTTAAAGATTTGCCAGGGGTTAAATCATCAGACGCTCTTGGTCGTGTCCACACCATCCATGTAACTAACTTTGAATACTTTTGTCTGCGAATGTTATTGCATCATGTTCGAGGTCCAACTAGCTATAGAGACCTTAAAATTGTCAATGGTCAGGAATGCGGAACATATAGAGAAGCATGTGAAGCTCTAAGTTTGTTAGAGGATGATAACCACTGGGACAAAACTATGGAGGAAGCCATGCAGTGACAATCATCAGACAAAATCAGGGAACTTTACGCAACCCTCATATTATCTTGCGATCTTTTCAACACTCAAACGCTGTGGGATAAGTACAAAGAGTACATGGTGGAAGATATTTCGCGGTGTCTACAGCAACTACATGCAGATATTACTTTTAATGAGCACATCTACTACGAAGCACTGACGAAAATTGAAAAAAAGGTTATGACAGTGATGGGGAAGAACCTTCAAGATTTTGGAATGGTAAGCCCTCGACGATCATATGAAAATGACTTAAACGATGAAATTACTCGGGAATTTAACTATGATTACACAGCATTGCAACAGAAAGTAACCGAATTTGTTCCTCGGTTGCTTCCAGAACAAATTCACGTATTTCAACAGGTGTTACGTCAAGTAGAGTCAGGGAATGGTTTACTCCTCTTTCTCGGCGCCCCTGGTGGAACCGGGAAAACGTTTTTGCTGAACTTATTATTGGCGTTCAAAAGAAAAGACCAGAAAATTGCTGTTGCCGTGGCTCCCTCCAGTTTAGCAGCTACACTACTGAATGGTGGCCGTACTGCACATTCCGTTCTAAAATTGCCATTAAATCTTGCACATGCACAGGAAGAGTCACCCATTTGTAATTTCAGCAAAAATAGCTCTCGATGTATGATGCTACGACAATGTAAACTTTTAGTGTGGGACGAAAGTACGATGTCCCACAAAAAAGCTATAGAGGCGTTAAACTGAACTCTTCAGGACTTGCGAGACAGTAGAGATATTATGGGAGGAATAGTAGTTTTACTGGCTGGTGACTTCCGACAAACTCTACCGGTAATCCAGAGGGGCATACAAGAATATGAAATCAAAGCCTGTCTCAAGTCATCAAGATTGTGGGAAAAAATAAAAGAATTCATCCTAACAACGAATATGAGAGTCCACCTTTATAATGATGTAGATTCAGGACATTACGCAGAGACACTATTCAAAATTGGCGATAGACGTTTGGAAACGAATGCTGAAGGTTGTATTTTATTAACAGGGGAATTCTGTAATTTGGTGTAAAATGATGAAAGGACCAGTGATGCCTGTGCTCGGGTCAAAGAAGAAGTACATTTCTTGCCCGTACTAAAACCTCTATGGACATTAAATTTCTTTTGTTTTTGGTAACTCATAGTAACGTTGTTGATATGATTGTTGGTTGTGTATGTATTTTTTGATAAGAAATGTATTGTTTGTGTTGTGATGAAGAACTGGCTATTGTGCGTAAATAGGACTATTTTATTGGAGTGTGTACTGTAGTGGAAGATGTTGGTGAGAATAAATAACTTATAATTATTGTTGTGGTGTTAACCCATAGAGTTATAATATTTTGTTATCCAGCATACCCGTTAGTGGCGAGTTCGGGTACCCAGAGGCCCGAGGTTAAGTCCGGGTTGTTTCTACACTGGCGCCAGCCGGGCAGGCTAATAAATAGTGTGTGGAAACAGGGATGTGGACTTAT
>CABFVX010000960.1:155423-166137 GCA_902151425.1 Timema shepardi
GTGTTGTGATGAAGAACTGGCTATTGTGCGTAAATAGGACTATTTTATTGGAGTGTGTACTGTTGTGGAAGATGTTGGTGAGAATAAATAACTTATAATTATTGTTGTGGTGTTAACCCATAGAGTTATAATATTTTGTTATCCAGCATACCCGTTAGTGGCGAGTTCGGGTACCCAGAGGCCCGAGGTTAAGTCCGGGTTGTTTCTACACTGGCGCCAGCCGGGCAGGCTAATAAATAGTGTGTGGAAACAGGGATGTGGACTTATTGGAAGGTTTGAGGGGGAAACAACCCTTACAATGATATGGAGCTCATTGCTAGAGTTTACCCAGACTTACAACTAAATCTTAAATGTGATCACTGGTTGTGTGCAAGAGCAATTCTTGCACCAAAAAATGAAATCGTTAACAAAATCAACACTTAAATTTTGAAAGAGGTGCAGGGAGAAATAAAGGAGTATTTGTCAATATATACAATCATGGACACAGAACAGAGCACTTCATATCCCGCTGAGTTTTTAAATTCTCTCGAGCTATCGGGTGTACCCTCGCATAAACTTCAATAGAAACTAGATTTACCAGTTATGCTTATGCGAAATTTAGATGCACCCCGATTATGTAATTGTACGAGGCTTCGGATTACACCATTAGGGCAAAATATAATCTGTGCCACCATTTTAACAGGTGTGGGAAAAGTGGAAAGTGTAATCATACTGCGAGTCCCAATAATCCCCACTGGCCTACTATTTCAATTCAAAAGACTCAAGTTTCCAATCAAACTTAGTTTTGCTATTACTATTAACAAAACGCAAGGGCAAACATTGCAGGTAGCACGGGTGCATTTGGAAAAGCCATGTTTTTCCCATTGGCAGCTATATGTAGCATGTTCGCGTGTGTCCAATGCCCAGAATTTCTATGTATTTGCGCCAAATGGAAGGACATACAACATAGTATATAGGAGCGTTCTAAAATATTGATCTATTCTGTTCCCATGATTGCAATGGCCAAGAACAAGCAGAGTAAATAAGGGATGTTAATTAACTGTTGGTAAAGTTTTCCATTTTTCATGCGATCTAAAAAGGTTACACCACTAATCCTGTATGAAAATGCAGCATCACTTCCTTTACTATCTTCCTCATTCCTATACAAAAGTGTTAATATCTGGATGCTTCTGTCAGCTAGTAAGAAACATAAAACCAAAATATTTTTATGAACTAGTTATAAAGGTTTAACTTTGAGATGTATAAATCTTGGGTATATTTTTATATTAATAAAGGTAACTATTAATAATTATATAATAAAATATTTCCAAATTTAGGTGGACTATTTGGCTATATTTGAAAAAAATTAGAAACTGCCCTCAAACTTTGCCTATATTTTATTACCTAATTTAAAATTTTGTCATGGGACAGTTTTTTCTTAATTTTCTTATAGTTTAACAAAGTTCTAGCAAGCCGTTTTAATACCAGTATACTCTTTTAAATATTTCTCCAAAAATATATTTCTCTCAATAAAAAATATATATAAAATTTAACTACGCATAATTATTTGTATTATTATTATTATTACTATTAGTTGTTTTAAAATCCAAATGAAACGGTTCATCTCAAGGAAAATAATGAGAATCGAAAACACATAATACATTTTTGTCTTGTTATTATCTTATTACTTTAAATATTGGGATTATTTATTTCAATGTATTTGTATAAACAATAGTAGTAGACCTATATTATTATACCGATTTTGATTCTAGTTCTTAGAATCCATTTCAAATTTATTTGTTACAGAATTTAATGTAAAAATATATTTAGTTTCCTGAATAGTGCCATTAAAATATAAAAACTGTTTAGAATAGTTGTCACAACTAGTCTAGGCAGTTTGTATAGTTTAATTTAATTTCTACACTCATCGGTGCGTACGAAAATTAAGATGTTAAGGCTATCTTACCTGGTTTGCCTTTGATAGAGATGTAATACCTAGATTATCAGATATGTTAAATTGAAAATATTGTTTCCCACATTCCTTCAATGGAATTTTGCGTAATATTATTATTTAATATTTTACTTTTCTTATGCCATCCCATTATTAGTGTATTTAAATGCAGAAAGCCTAGACGGGTGATAATACGTGATGCAAAAAAAAAGTTAAAAGTGATGTCCTATTAAATAACATTTTAATTATTTTTGAGTAAACATTTATTTTTACAATGCTAAAAGTTCTTAATACATATTCAGGTTTTCAACATTGAAGCATTTAACGCCTAAGCCCAGTCGGTAGCATGTCTATCCACTGGGAAAAAGGTCGCAGGTTCAAATCGTGACATGGCCGAAAAAGTTTATCATCGTGAAATGCGTGTTGACAATAACTTTAAAAATTATGAATAAATGGACTAAGGCTGGGTGGTGTATCTGTGCCAGGATTAAGGAAGCTAGACGGAGGATGATGTAAGACGCTAGTGGTCCACCATGTAACCCTTGAACAAAGTAAACATATTTCAAAATGAGGTTCTGTATGGCAACAAATATATCATAGTTATTGTAAAAACTATATGATCGTTATAATGGTTTTTAACTTTTAAAATAATGTAAAATCCCTTGGCGCATCCATATTAAATGTGTGTTGAACTTTCAGATAATAATAGTGAGCCCCAGCTATTATTAATAATAACATTCACGGCCGTCTCTCCTCTGGAAGTGCCTGCCCAAACTTCTACTAAACCAGTCCCTTTGTTTGTTGACCAAAGCCGCCAACTAACGTTCCAAGTCACTTCAGGGAGTATGAAAATGAACAAAGATATGTACTTAGGTAGTTCAAATAGTTATACTTATTGTTATAACTTCGTAAGATGACTGCCATTTCAGTATTATGTTTCACCCCCTCTTATAGTTCAACAAACCCTTATTTTCCTGTCCCGCAAGCACTGGACAAAGTGAAATGAGATGATAAATTTACAGAAAGATAATCGTCATAAAAAATGTGTTACAATTGTACAAACTGTATAAATATCTTAAACGAATTGTGTTAAAACAATAACATGATAAGATATACCTTTAGCTTTTTTCGAAAATAAATTTGCATAGTCATTTAGAAATATAAACTCGTTTGTGGTCAATAATGATAATTGTTTACCATTTTATTAGTGTCAATTTGTAGGTATTAATAATATTTATAGTAAAAAAAAATTGAGATCCCGTGATATAACGTATGGATACGTTAAAATAGAACAATTATATTATCTAGCTCTATGATATGTCCTTCCGTTAGAGAATTGAGTTATGTTTTTCACTTTAAATTATATGTTCTTTAATTCCACTATGTTTTTCTAAAACAACTATACAATACTTAATTTTTAAAGTGGACTGTTATTAACTTGTTCTTGAATAAAATATAAGAAATACAACTTAGATATAATTTAGATAAATCTTTATCTATCAGCATAGTTTTTATAATTTTTAAACTAAAGGTTATTAATGTTGACTAATTCAAAACCCATTTTAGACTCCAAATAGTAGAATTATGGACCTTCTTTTATTGATATATGTGTCTTAACATATTGTAACAAGATTAGAGTCTGGCAGCGGGACCGGCGTGTTCTCGTTGTTGGCCCTTGTGTCTGCGTTCCTTGTTCTCTCTGTCTCCCTCCTTGTCTGGCGGGTGGGCGGCGACCTTCTCGCTTGACTGGAGGATCAGAGGGGCTGAAGGGGTATGGGGGGGAGGACGGAGACAAGTCTGGAGGGGTCTGGATCCTTTTTATTCTAGAAGTGGAGGATTCCAGACCCTCAGCTCTCACCACCCCTATAAATACAAGCTCAGCGGTAGCCTCAGTTCAGTTTTTGGTTTGCGGCTGATGAGTCCGGGAGTTCACAGTGTTCGTGTGGCGCGGTAGTGTGTATGGCACGGGAGTGGACCAGCGAGTCCGGTGTTTGTGTATTGCGGGTCATCGTACTGTATCGTGTGCGGGACAAGTGTTGGCCTAAGTACACACGTGATGTAGACATTTATTGTTATGGTAGACTACTGTGTGAATGAACATTTTTGTGACTGTCTTTTAAATATTTGAATAGTTATGACGTATTTTATAGTTGTTAATTTGTTTATTTAATTTACTTATAATTTTATGTGTTCTATTAGTTTATTAATTTAAAGACTTGATTAAGACTCTTTTTATTTTATTCAATTACTTGTTTAGTTATAATTAATATAGACATACAGTTAATCGGTGTGTGTAAGTAGTGATAGTTTTAATAATTAAAACTCTGGAATATTCCGTGGGCATTTTCATTCGTGTTTGGTCGGCAGCATACCCCAATATTTCTAAAAGAACTCGTGGTTCACACGTCCACGTGTGAACGGCCTGTGACCCTCCCAGGTCACGTGCGCGCCCCCACGTTACAATATGTTTGGTGTTCATGAATTTTTTTATAATCGCAACATTTAGAGGAAATTTCTCCAGAATTTCTCGCCAGAAAGGAAAAAACTTCAACATCACTAGCTGGATTTGAAGTCCAGAATTCTGCTTTAAACTCAAAAATACAAAATGGATACATAAAATAAATAATGAAAACCATTATATATTCCATAGTCTATCCAAGAAATGCCAATTTTTAGTTTTATTCAGTAGGTTAATAGATTTTTAGGGCTGGTTGGACAGACATAATATCAATTGATTCTTCAATTATAAGAGTGCCAATCAGCTTGATCCTATATCAATCAAATTTGGGATTGCAACATCCTAAATAGAGAGCCCAATATCCGATCATCCGATCAAAGATAAAAGTAAAAACAAACATTACAACACTGTCAACAGCAGTGTATTAACTAAATCTCTTTTTGAAATAACAATTAAAAGTTATACATTAACATGGCTCTGATATATAGACTTCCTGTAGCCTAGACTTACTATTATCTGTATATTATTTTTTATAAATTGCAATTTCAGGCACGTTCCTTATGATGGAGGGAAAGCAAGACCAGGCTAGTGTTTTTGCAATTTTTGTAGCTAAACAGCTTTTTGGCAAAAATAAATAAAATATTTATTCAGTTCAAACATATAATTTCAATTTATTCACATGATGATATAACGTTTTTTGAATATATGTCATGAACATAAAAGCATTGGATAAAACACCTTTTTAAATGAAGAGAAAAATATTTCATTAAATTCCAGGACACCCTTGGCAGATATTCAATAAATGTTCATTTCATCATAAAAGAAATTACAAATTTATGTCTGTACAGAAACAATATTTTATTTATATCGACCAAAAAATTATTTGAAATAAAAATAAAAAAGAGCTTTTTTTAAGTTACATACATCCTCCCACTATTTGATTAAATCATTTTAAACAATTTCGTAGTGTTAAAGTTTTTTTTGAACCTATACAATAAAATTATCTTAATGCAGCTCTCTCTTATTAATGAAAAGTTAGTTTATTCCCTCTAGGTGCATTGGAGCTCAACAGTTTTTTATAATTTCGTTGAATAGTTTTTAAAAAAGATTCAACTGGAGAGGCCATACATAATTGACACAATCTTTCTTAAAATTAGGTCACATTAACAATAACAATTTAAAACACAATTTACCATTATTGATCACTTAAATAAAGATGCGATTAATATTATTATTATTATTATTATTAGCACCGCGTCTTACTACCCGTTCGGGTTATACGCATGCGATTAATAAATCAGTTACTAAAGAAATAGGTTATTTTTTTCAATTACGTGAGGACCGAAAAATGGGAGGAAAATTGATGGTTAGCTTGACCAGAGATTTAATCAACAATCACCTCCTGGTTATTGATTTTGCTGAAATTGACACTGATTGAAGATCAACTTACATCTGATCTGTGATAAAGTCACCGATTACACTGGTTTACAAAATATAACGAATTTTTTGCCACACACATTTTTTGTTTGTTTTGAAACCAATAGTATTTTTTATGATGAATTCAAATATGTAGCTAGTTTATCAATCACTCAGGTATTTTAGAAACACTACAGGCTGAATTTTTTTTTATATTTTCGTACATTTATAACACCATTAATATGACGTAAAAGTGATATTTGACGATTTGCTTGCTTATATAGCATTAGAAGCATCGCTCCAAACTGTTCAGCAATAATCTGCAAGAATACTAGAACTCCACTTCCCCTGGTACTTCTTTTTCGTGATTTAAATATCTTGGTGGAATCGTTCGCCATGTTTGTCACTAATAGCATTGAGATTCTTGGGGAATAAATCAAATAGGGGTCCAAGAAATGAATTTAAAGTAATATACTACACTTCATATCTATCATTAGATGTGAGAGTTTACCCATAATATCACAGTAGTTCTGTTCTTTAAATTTACCCCAAAACCTAAGTGGAACATATTTTATGAATGATCTCCACGGTGTTTTTTTAATTTGACTGATATATAACCGATTTTTCATCTTGAGTCACATCTCTTATTTGTTTTCCAAGGGCTCACAAACATACATTCTTTAATCCTATCATAACGTATTCGAGAAATCTGTACCTGCAACTAAGCAAACACAGCACTATTTTCTATCCATGATTTTAGCAATGTTCTTAAAAAGCCCAAATTTGGTATTCAGTGGAGGTATAAAACTACTATCAGAGTTGATTAGTGGGGAGTCTCGTAAAACAGTGTCGATTTCACTATTTATGTGTTTTCATTTAATTTTTTATCTATTCAAAAGAGTGTGTTTTAGGCAATCATGTACCCATCAATAAAAATCATGTCAGTTTTTTTTAACCCAAATGAGTACTGCCTATGGGGTGTAGGCTATACACTCTTATACAAAAAAATCTTATATCGGGGTTTTGTGATTTTATTATGGTTTTAGCCCCACTGTGACAGATACACCAATTTTATGTTTTATGTGTGTATGTTACGGAATCATGCAACCCTCGGTAAAAATCAATGCCAATGACCTAGTTTATAAGCGTTCATTCTTGTTGGTGTTTTCATTAATCTGGATTCAATTAGTGCTACCTAGTATATACGTAGAGTGGTCGGTCTTGGACTATAACATGTTGGATTGTGGGCTAAGAACTATTTTACTAACACATCTAGGAGACAATGTGGAAAACCAAATGTCTGATTCACTTAAAAATGTATTGTTAATTTATAAGTTTTCATATTGTGTTTTAGTCACACAAAACCCAATTCCTTTCTTTCCATCACCCTTGACCTTATCCTGTCTGGACTTGTCTTACTCCCAATCTAGCGTCAGTATAAATCCCTAAACAGACAGGAATGCATTATCACCCTTGCTCTTTTCTTGTCTCAACATGTCGCACCACCAAACTGGTGCTAGTTATGATTCAACACCCCTGTCCTATTCCTTTATCGACTAGAGACATGTCGAGTCGTCTACATGTCACCATGTGTGTGTAGAAATAGGTTCTTACATCACCAGTGTTGCGACATCACCCAAAGTCTATTTCTGTATTGATATGTTGAATTTGACCTCCAAAGTCGCTTCTGAAGTAAATAGGGCTGTGATATCACCCATGATATATTCCTGTCTCAACATGTCAAGCTGCCAAACTGTTGCCAACACAAAATAGTTTATGACATCATCAAGGCTGTGAAATCAACCACAGTATATTCCGTTCTCGACATGTCAAGCCGACAAACTTGTGATAGATATGAGTCATCACCCCTGGCCTATTTCTGTATTGAAGTGTTGAGATGTTAATCTGACATCATGTGTGCGTGCGTGCGTGTGTGTGTGTGTGTGGGAATATATTATTAAGTTATCAGGATTGCAACATAAGCCTATGTCTGTTCCTGTATCAACATTTTGAATTCTACTTCTAAGGTCATTAGGGTTGTGAAATCTCCCATTGTATATTCCTGTCTCGACATGTCAATCCACCGAAGTAGTGCTATAGACGTCATCAGGGTTGTGGAATTTTGTGTAGGGGTACTGATCAGATCTTTCCCAATCTATGTTTAGTTACCATCAAGAGAATATCCCAGCCACGCCTCTCAAGGGCATTGGGCACACACTGATAAATTGGGAAAACTGCGTCACATGAAAAATGAAGAGAATAATAAAATACACCAACGTCTTCCCAAAACTAAAAATAATGAGGCACATTCCCTACACTGGGGTTCAAACCAATGGTGCACACGCCGCATAGAAAACACAAACCCTGGCATGAGATTTTGAAGAAGGGGTGCGTAATCTTCAGAATCTAAAAAGTTGACTAATGCAAGCACATTAATAATTTGGCTGCGCGCGCACAGCTTTCACCGTGTAGACACACACGCAAGCTACTAACAAACAAGTCCACTTTCAAGTGAAAAATATGGTCATCTTCCAACTATAATAATGCAATTATACATCTCAAAAGGCGACAACTAAAAAAATTGTTTTGTGGGGGCACTTATTTGTAAAATATTATGAAAAGAATAAATTTTTGTGGAATTCTAAGCACTGGATTTATAAATACAGGAACGCGAGGGATATAGCACTAGAAGATATTGTAAAGTAATATCAGGCGTTCATAGTCTCAAGAAGCGTCCAAAATAAAATGATACGTTAATCTTGCAAATGTGCCTTGTTAGAGATGTTATTTAATATCGGTAAACAAATTTTATATATAATTATATCAAACCATTATTTACTACCAATAAACGTGGCATGTGTAATTTTTTTATATACAATCACAAAAGATAATTCAACAATAAAGTACCGTAATTATTTCCGATAACATAATA
The DNA here is from genome assembly GCA_902151425.1 of Timema shepardi. Classification (NCBI taxonomy): domain Eukaryota; kingdom Metazoa; phylum Arthropoda; class Insecta; order Phasmatodea; family Timematidae; genus Timema; species Timema shepardi. The sequence continues at coordinate 164,160 of CABFVX010000960.1, forward strand.
TTCGTGTTATTGGCAAGTAAGTTATTAATAGCCGGCAGTTTTCACGTGAAATCACCGGCACGCTTTCCAAGCTCCGTATTTGACACTTTAACCAATCTTTATAAGCTTTAATTAATAATGTTCAACCCATAGACCTCAAAAACTTTGTAGTAATACTTTGGCCACTTGAGTCGATTCACAACAAAATAATCTATAGTATAAAACCAGATAATTTAAATTTAAACCAATCTTCAAAATAAGTTATAATTATTTTTGAATAATATTTTAGGCCTATATAGAATTTAACAAGATTTGTTATTAGTATACCAACGTTTAAAACTAGGTTGGAAAAACCTTGGGCTATTTAAAAACCTGCCCAACAGAGTTTGGTTGTATCGGGATTTATTGAATTTATTTGCGTTTAATTTTCACTACCATATATGCCAAATGAGTTAACAAATAAAAAAACAATATAATAATTATTTGGGATCAACTGAAATATATTTTAATGTATTAAGTAACTAAATATATGATACAAACTTATCACTCTTTATGTTGTCTATATAAATCAAGATTTTTAAATAGGTCAACTTATTATTATAAATTGCCTTTACTGAAAAATTGTAATTTATTTGGTCACCCATTTTTATTTTTATTTCACCATTCCTAGCTCCTAGCATATAACGTAAAAATGAAACGCAGTGATTAAAAAAAATCCAATAAAGAGACCAGTTACCACCACTTCATTTTCAGCCATGTTTTTAGAAGCGATACTAATACAAGTGAAAATGCATGTCAACAGAACTAGCATGTTAGTAAGCTAATATTAGTAAACTTGCATTAGTCCACTAACACTGTGTCAACGGGCCTTTAGTATTTTGACAAGATTTTTTCATATGAGCCGCATAAGAAAAAGTTACTGAAGGAAATTTTTTCCATTTGGTAAAAGGACCGCTTTCAAACTAGTTCTACCTGAGTCAATAAACAGTCATCGCTCTGCTCTTTTATGATCATGACAAAGTGAAATCATCACAAAGTAAATCTTTTTACAATAAACAAAATCCTTTTCTTGAGAATACGCTTTTTTAAGCTCATCCTGATGGATACGAAAAATCCACACTTTATATTTTAACTGAAGTAAGCTTCGTCCTTTAGCCCAAACTCCAAAATTTCTTCCTGTTTTTAGAACAAATTCGAATCCTTAACAATATCGTTTACATAACCTTAGCTAACAGATATGACTCACAAGAATAGTTACTTTCTTCAAATTAGAGTCATGTTTCAATCTGTTAATCTAGCAGCATAATTTCTGAGTTCTCTTCTTCTACAGTTAAGTTTTTTGGGGGGCTGTGGTACAGTTAAGTCCTCACTGTGAAGATCTAGTCTGATAGCAGAAGGAAAATTTGAATATATCACAGCGTGTGTGTTGATTTAATTGTCATTCCTTTAATGTTTGTTAAATAACACTAATAGTATATGAATGATTATAAGTTTCCCTTCAAACCATGAGAACTGCAAATTAAAGATGCCGGGAACGACTTACACACAGGTCAAACAACATATATGAGGGACCCAGCTCTCAGCTTGGCTCCCTACTTTACAGCCAAAATATAGCTCATAGCTCATAACTACAGACATAACATAACGTATCTGGATGATATAAATATTTCTTTGACATAATTACACAGTATCAACCACAATATATTTGCAAATTATTAAAGTCACTAGACAATGGATAACTCAAATTTTTGGTGCCAAGACAGTATCCCACAACAGGCATAGTTTGCTTAGTTGGGTGACGGGTTTATGTCTCAACACGCTGTATATATCGTCTGTCGCGTGCCTGCCAGACAGTCAGTATAGCATCTGTCTGCCATTCTGTTTGGCACCTAGCTGTATGTACTAAAAATTATATATGATGGAAACTTAATTAACCAATTTTGATATAATACGTGAAATATTTATATATATATATATATATATATATATATATATATAT
>CABFVX010000960.1:166272-205877 GCA_902151425.1 Timema shepardi
TATATATATATATATATATATATATATATATATATATATTATTAAAGAGCTTCATCACATAAAACTTTAGGTCGTGAATAAATCTGATTGCTTATTTTAATTCATCGTTAAATGTTATGTTAGAAATACCTTCATTGTTCCATTTGCTGAAAATTGTGTTGACCAATGTATTTTTACTTTCTCGCTATATTACAGGTAGAGAAAGTATTGTGATCCTAAAAAAAAAATCGAACTCAAGATTTTGATTTTTTTCGACGTCTCATGACACCCAAAATCCGAAAGAGTTAATTTTTGAATTTCCATCTGTCTGTCTGTTTGTACCTCCGACTAGAGCATACATAATTTACCAATCGGGCTAAAACTTGGTAGCTAGGGTTTTCATAGGGTTGCTTCAAGGGATTTTTGGAATAGGATATTAAACCCTAAAATTAAGGGTAGTTTATTGAAGGGCAAAAAGAGAAAAAGTAGATTTTCTCAAAATTGGCTTTAACGATTTTGATTAAATTTCATTTATAAACATTTATAAATATTTTAAACAAAATGGATACCCTCAATATTTTGGCAAAATGACTTTAATGGCTCTGGTCTGATGCATAAACTCACTCTTTTTATCACATCTCCGAAACTATTTGAGATATAAAATTACTAATCATTGCAAATATGTATATCTATTTATAATACAAATATTTTGTAAGAACAATATTTTTATAAACCTAATAACTTTAAGCTATACTCATATATAAAGTTCGTTCACGGTAGGAGTTTACCTGGGAAAGGACTTTTTTCCCTACCAGAAATCTATTATATAGTAGGATATTGGTAAGAAAAAAGACCTTTCAGAGGTAAACTCCTACCGTGAATGAAGTATATATAACCCGAAATGTTGAGGGATGTCGGCATCTCATGACAACCCTAATCCTAAAAAGGGTTTATTGCAATGCCGTTTGTCTGTATGGCTGTTCAAATCTAAAATTAAAAGTAGGTTAATAAAGGGCGAAAAGATAAAATAAAATATTTTCTCATAATCCACTCTAACAATTTTGATTAAAATTCGTATCTTGGCGCTAATTAAGATTATAAATAAACTGGCTACTTTCATGAATTTAGGGTACTTTACAGAAGCAGAAATTTTCGTATCCCCACATCTATTTGAGATACTAAATAACTTTCATTGCAAAATTGTAGTAGTATTAAAAATAATAAACTTTTAAATGAAATATAATTTTATAAAACCAACAGTTTCTGAGATATTGGCAAATATATTAATAATATTTTGTAAGCTTTAGTTGTAAAGAGATACTTCTTAAGCCTTAACGCAATAAATCTCCAATGGCATACAGTAATTAAATATAAGTAAGTCTCTAAATGTTTATATTATTTTCTCTTAAACCTCTTATGAGAAATATTTGAACAACAATGATCTATATCCATTCTAGACTAATTAGTCAATATTACAAAAAAAATTTATTGGTAAAAATTTATAAATGAGGTATTTAATAGTAATGCGATGGCATTAAGATTTTCAACACCTAATAAAATGTCGAAGCTTTTAAACGGAAGTTGAAATTTTAATACGAAGTATTAACTCTTGTTTACCGAAAATTGATCTTTTTTATCGGTCCAAACATATAATCGAGGACATTAATTATTTAAAAATAAGATTGTAAAACTTAAAACCAGGATTCAAAAAATGTTTTACATAAATATAGTGCAATTTACGCTTGGGTTTGCTAGTGTATATTATTTAGTTTCACAAATATTACGAGTTTTGAGTAAACATCTCCATTTTTAAACAATAGAGCGAGAAAGTCCGTTCGGAGTTCCGTACCATTTATTTGTTTAACCAGACCTTAATGTTTTACTACACTACGCATTATTATTTATTGTCATACGATTAGTTACGTACACGGGAATAAGGTATAATCTTATCATACTAATAAATAAAATGAATTTGTTCCAATCTATTACTCTTTCATGCAAAAAACAATAAATCGCATAGTAAAATTTTGCATGGACATGATTAGGAGATAATGGTTAACATATAGGCCAATTAAAATGTACGTCCGACATTCTGTTTGACGATGGCTGTGAACCGTTGCTTCTCCTACCACGTAGAAAAAGAGATGATTACTATTACATAAGTTTTAATTTATGAAGAATAAGGAAGGATAATGCATCACAGAAATATATAAGTTTATTAAAAAGCAAACAAAAATTAGATAATTACATATGAGTGAAAATATTTTAATTTAATTAATTAACGATAACTGTATTCCGTTATCGAGTTAGAAAACATATGGTTGGACAAATAGATATTAACACTTGTAACGTTTCGCGAATTTCCTCCCAGATGCTTGGGAACCATTTGTAACAGTCTGACGCTTATTTTCCCGCGATCGGGAATTTATTGTCAAGACCTGTATTTTCTTGACACGTCCCTGCGAATTGTGATATAAAGATTTTCTAATTTAAACATATTTTATACATATTAATATTGTATATGATTCTATTTATCAATTAAATACACCATTTTGATTTAATTATCGATAAAAGTACATGTTTAAAAGTTAAATATTGCCATATAGGCTCACACACGTCTTATCCCGAAACGACAGTTAACAACTCTGTGTAGTTCAAAACATAAAATAAGAATACACATTTGGCTTCACTTTTAAATTGTGCCCGAGAGCTTCTGATCTCTTGCGGGCACAAATTGAACTGTTTCTAGAAAAAGAAACTAAATACCAACTTTTTCAAACTAAGCATATTGCCCTCTCTCTCGCACCTACACAGCGAGGTTTTTTCCCTAATTATTATTAGAGCTGTAAACAAGCAAACCAAAATGTTTTTGACCGCAGCTGCCTTGCACGAGTTGAAAGTACGACCACAACAGTACAGCCACGTTCTAATGAAATTGACACAATATAACTTTACTTACTCCAGAAAGCAATGCAACAAAACAGGATAATTACACACTTCGTAGCCAAGGAACTGACAGAAGGTAGATAGAACATTACGTTTAGTTAAATAACTCTAGAAATAGTTATATTTGCTCCTATTCGAACGAAGGAGCTTCTTCCACAACTTGGCAACAGTAGAAAAGGAATTCAGTTTCCGGCAATTTACATAAATACATTCTAGCCAGGCTAGTACCAGACTAATTCCTGAGAGTTCTAATCATTAATGATAGTGACAAAATTGATAATAGAAACATAGCATCAAATCCTATATTCTTAGAGTTACTATGAATAATATATTATTTAAGCTAACTATCTTATATTAACCCTCATGAAGGGTTACGAAAAACCTAAGAATAATATCCTATGAGCGGAGCTTCCATTTTACAAATAACATATGGCTAACAATCAGACATCTACACAGTATTTTACAATGGCCGGTCATTTCCTAATGAATATTGCCAGAACAATCAATAGTAAAGTCATACACTTGCCCATTAATAGGGAATACAATTGATAGTACAAACTATTTTTAAACATTTAGATACATATGGCGCCTGAAGGGTCCGGAACAAAGCATTATCCCCGCAGGCCACTACTTCAATATAGTAGTGCTCCCACAGGTTGCGAACCATAAATAGTTACACAAAAAGGATGAAATCGTAACTGCAATCATTCATTGACCTAACTAGGCCAAAAAAAAAGTGTTACATGATCCAATTGTAGCCATAAAGAGCTCCTAAACGTGATTATACCATTTAGGGCGTCAAAAATATAACAATGTCTTAAGGACTTAGAAAAGGAAATAAAATTATTGGTCTCAGAATAAACAATCAACTAGTCCTATACATATGGAAAGAACATAACCCTCGTATTTAAACTATGCCTTATGGGCATAGGGGAATAACCGTCGGACTATTTGACTCAATAAACTATATCTGATGAACATAGAAAATAACGCCAGACATTCCGATTAAAGAAACCATGTCTGATAGACATAGGAAATAACTTCAGAGATTTTAACTAAAGAAAACATGTCTGATGGACATAGAAAATAATGGTAGACCTTCTGACATTGAAGCTTGTGTCTGATGGTCATATAAAATTACCAAGACACTTTAACACAATACACTATGTCCAATCGACATGGAAAATAAAGTAAACATTTAAAACATTAAGCTATGTCTGATAGATATAGAAAGCAACGTAAAATATTCGGACATGATATTCAATGTATAATCGTTATTTAAAATAAAACAATACATTATGATACATGAAACTATGTCTAATGGACATAGAAACGGAGTTTAGAATTTAATGATTATAAACAGAAGATACAGATATTTAAAGTCTCAGAAGAGGCTTCCTCTGTGACGTGATAGTGAGTCCAACGCCTGGCACATCATGACCACTAGTAGTCTTTGGTGCTGAAGTATTACGTCGTAGTTCTTCTTCCAGTGAATAATTACAATGGAGTACAAAAATGCGAGTTATAGGGATTCCGTTATATAGCAACATAGCTGCATTGGAATTGGACTACATCTTGAGATCTAAGGGGTTAGAGATGTAGAATTACTCCACTTTCTCATTTTCGCTGTCAGAAGAGGTGGCGAGCAGAGACAATTATCTTTCTTTTCTTCGATGTGAGAACTTTGATCAAGACGTGAAAATGTTCGCGGTGCTGGTATGGTCCACTGGGGTAATATTTCCCCACGTTTGGGCGTTTCCTGGCAACATAAATTCACAGTTAGTCAACACCTGCCATATATTATTGGAATAGATTAGTATCTGTTATCTTGTTTTAATTATTTTTATGGAATTTTAATTTTAGATGTCATTTTATATAAATGACATGCTATGGATGATACAAAATTCTGATTATTTGATTTTTTCACAGATTCAGATTTTCATTGAACCGACTTCAATATATATATATATATATATACGTATTGTAAAACCAATCAATTTCGAATAAAAGTTAAATAATCAGTTTATAAATAAATAACACAAATTTACGTGGAATTAGCGTGGAAAACCATTCAGGAATAAACAATAATAGTACACACATTAGTTATCTGAACCCCTTTCTACTGCCATTATCAGAAAAAAATAAGATCCCACAACGTGGATGCCAGTGAACACATGCATATCGAGGAGAGTATAAGTAGATTAATATTTATCCAAGAGAATCTATTTCATATAGAAAAATTGTAAGCTTCTATGCGTCAGTAAATTTGATACGCCAATTTGTGCATAGCCAAGTTATAAGTAATCATTAAAAGTTAGGCGTTAGGTACTGGGATCACACTTAGTAATAAAAAGTATCTCTCTTTCAAACTTGAATTGTTTTTACAAACATAAAATTAGTTTACTTTGAAGCAGAAAAAAATGATTAGCCAATATAAATTTAAAAAAAACTTTAACATCGTTGTGTGATGATAGAGTGCTTAGTAATTTTTGAGAGCTTTAAGTTAATTGAATTAATTTGTAGTTTCTTATAAAATAAAAGTAATGTAAGTCTATTACGTTTTAAGAGGACACCGTAAAAGAAAGGACAAAGGATTTATTTTTAAAGGTGTTTTACTGTTTCTTATCCTTAGAAGACCGGGAAAAGGATGAGACAAATGTTTAAATTACTATCGACAATTTTAAATAAAGAGTAAATACATGCATTTATTTTATGCCGTTTTTTTTCTCTCAAAATTACCAAGATATGCACAGAACATAATTTTAAAATATCACTGTATTATGCGAAAAAGAATGTTAGACTAGTTATAAATATATTTAATTATATCTAAGTAGTAATTCTCTGAACAATAGACATTTTTCCATCCATGTTATTTATTATTGTTAATACAGTCTTTATCTTTGAATTTCATGTTAAAATATCTCCTATAATATCTATTTGATTTTAAAGTTTATATATCATCTTTATTCGGTGATCAAGTTGGACCGAAAACAAATTAATATTGTATTAAATAGTACATTACTAGAGGTCTGTGGTTCATCAGGCTGCTAAAGCTGTATGATGTGTTTTGTGTCAGCAATTAGTAGGGCTAGGATTTCTTTATGATTTTTCTGGATTTATTTTTGTCAAACCTAACATGTTGTTTAAGTGTATACAAATGTGTTTCATAAGAAATTAAATTGATTTAAGTAGCTTTGATAGGGAATATTTCGCATATTTCTGTGTTTTTATGTGGTAGGGCATATTTTAGGTTTTTAAATAATTAAATGGCTTTTTTGTTATTTTGAGTTATTATTTTGCATATTTTGATATTTTCCATAAAAAAGGACATTTAAATGATTTTCCCTGGAAGTCAGAAGCAAGACTGGGAAGATTTAAAAAGAAGAGGGGGGAGGGCTTGTGTTTGGAACATCTGTACACGCACCATAGCAAATGGTGGTGAAGAATATTTCCACCTCTCCCTGTTTTATTTTATACGGGATATGTTTGTTTAAAAAGACTTTCAGTTTGGTACAGAATATGTAAAAAATTAAAGTGGCTTTTCCTGGTTATTCTTTGTTTTGGTTTATAGGTAAATTTAGTAAAACTGGTTATTAAAATAAAGAATGTATATTGACATGGAAACAGTCAAACAACTAAATTCTATTTTTAGACTATTTTTGTTTTGTTTCATGCACCTATTATTTTCTTAATTAGGTTTGCAAGGAAATAAAAAATATACATTTTATTGATAATGAATTTTTAATAAGCCATTTCAAGCAATTTTTAGGGCATTAAAAACCTAGCCCTAGTATTTAGTATGTATAAGTTTCTTGATTTACATATGGATTAACTATTTTATTGGTGGTTATTTATTGAAAGTAAATTGTTAAATTTAGGTGACTCCTCCACAACCCCGTGTTTCCGCAGATACATATGGGTGCCATGAGGTGAGTAGGGGGGTTCTAAGTCTAGCACCCAGGGGTGCCTCCCTATATGAGGGATGACACCTTCTCCCCAGTGGTTCCGGAGATATATCTGCGGGGGAGTGGAGGGTGTGGTGGTAAAAGTCTAGCTCCCGAGGGGTGACTCCCTAGCATCAGTGGTTCCGTAGATAAGTCTAGGGGTTTTAGGAGGAGAAGGGGGTTGTGATGGTGTTTTAAATTAAGTGGTGTAAGTAATTTTTATAAGCCTATATGTTAACCGAAAGTTTGAGTTATGCCTAATCAAAATGTCAATGCACTCGGTTTAATAATTTTCGAGTGAAAGGGTAGAGTATGTTTGTAGCACTGGATACAATGGCAATGATTATATCGTAATACCCATAATAGTACATATCCATAAAGAATATGCTTTGTTCTCGTCATTCAAGATATGTCTCTCAATACATAGACAATATTTTAAGAAATATGCCCATCCACGCGATCTATTGCTTTTTTACTTACTTTCTGGCATAAGGAACTGGAAAATTGATTGCCTCACTTACAAAATTACACCACTTACCACTTTTTGAGCTAGTTGTATCTATCTAGTCAAACTCATTACACCCTATCTCTTTCAGGCCCATTCTAATATTACCTTCCCATCTGCGTGTAGGTATTCTCTATGGTGTGTATCAATTGGGTTTGCCAGTCAATACCCTGAACATGGTTCTAGAGGTTCTAGATTCACCCATTTTCAATGCATGTCCTGATGACCGTACTCTATGAGACTTGGTTAGCCTTACAATATCTTATCGATTACTTATTATAATAAATTTAAATCATTCGAAATGAGTTTTCAAACGAATAACCTTATGAACAGCTGCCATATTGGAATTAATAATCAGATTGAACACCTATTTAAAGTACATACGTTTTTCAGCCAACGTTCAGAGAATCTCTTTGCTAAATTTCGTTATAATTGTCTCTAATGTGAGAGTTTTCGCAGAAGAAATATTTGGACTGGTAGAAGAACTCACAGATAACATGTGAAATGGTCAATTTAAAACCTAACCGTGCTTCTCCCAATCAACAGGTTTATTATATTATGCACATTTTTAGATTTATACGCATTTTTTTCAATAATAATAAGTCAAGACTGATTTTAAAAAAAACTTCTAAGAATGTGATGTTCTCATTTTAACACATTTAAAGAAATATAGTATATTGCAACGCACGTAGTAAGTATGGAGATATTCTTAGTACTAGTAACATACATAACAAAACATTGTTGCAGAAATAAAATCAAGGGTATGGTGCACCGCGCTTAGACTTTCTGGCTCCATCACCTTAAGAGGATCAATTTACTTAAAACTCGTAATATGAATGAAAAAAATAATGTATATTTCTGCAGAAACATAATTAAAAAAAGCATAACATTCTATCAAATAACATAACATTAAATAATATACACTGTTACAACATAAACATATAGAAAACAGGAACATCTCTCTCCACCAAAGTGCGTAACATTCAATTCCCCATTTCAAAGAACTCTCTGTAAAAAATAATATATATATTATGTAATGTATGTTTTATATATATGTAATATACGTTATTAATGTAATATTTGTTATATATATAATATATGTTTTATATATGTAATATATATAATATATGTTTTATATATGTAATATATAATATATATATAATATATATGTAATATATATAATATATATGTAATATAAATAATATATATAATATATATGTAGTATATATATAACAGCATATATATAATATATATGTAGTATATATTATATATATGTAATATATATTATATAAATGTAATATTTAATATATATTATATAGGGCCTATATGTAATATGTAATATATATTATATATATGTAATATGTATTATATATTTAATATATTATATATATGTAATATATATTATATAATTAATATATTATATATATGTAATATATATATTAGCATATATATAATATATATTTAGTATATATTATATATATGTAATATGTATTATATATATTATATATAGTTAATATATAACACATATATTTAATATATTATATATATGTATTATATATATTATATATATGTAATATGTATTATATATATTATATATATGTAATATGTATTATATATATTATATATATGTAATATGTATTATATATATTATATATATGTAATATGTATTATATATATTATATATATGTAATATGTATTATATATATTATATATATGTAATATGTATTATATATATTATATATATGTAATATGTATTATATATATTATATATATGTAATATGTATTATATATATTATATATATGTAATATGTATTATATATATTATATATATGTAATATGTATTATATATATTATATATATGTAATATGTATTATATATATTATATATATGTAATATGTATTATATATATTATATATATGTAATATGTATTATATATATTATATATATGTAATATGTATTATATATATTATATATATGTAATATGTATTATATATATTATATATATGTAATATGTATTATATATATTATATATATGTAATATGTATTATATATATTATATATATGTAATATGTATTATATATATTATATATATGTAATATGTATTATATATATTATATATATGTAATATGTATTATATATTTAAAATATTATATATTTAATATATTATATATATGTTATATGTAATATATTATATATATGGAATATATATATTATGTATATGAAATATATATATTATATATGTAATATATATATTATATTATATATATGTAATATGTATATTATATATATGTAATATGTATATTATATATATGTAATATATATGTATATATATGTAATATATATATATATAATATATTTATTAATATATATGTAATATATATATGTAATATATATATTATAGATGTAATATATATGTAATATATATATTATATATAATATATATATATATACGCGTATATCTCGGAAACTATTGATTTTATAAAAATGCATTTTGGATAAAAAATAATACTTTAATTGTCCTAATTCTTTTGAAATTATAATTTATGCTATCTAAAATTGTTTTGATTTAAAATGTAAATTTTTGTTTATGTTAAGTAACCTCAAAGTCATTTTTAGGGTAAAATGAGAGCTTACACTAAGTCTGTAGGTGATGTTAAGTAATGCATGGATACGAATATCAATCAAAATCGTTAAACTCAACTTTCAGAAAATCCTTATTCTCTTCTTTCACACTAAAATAAACTATATTTAATTTAAGGGTTGAATATTTAATTCCAAAATTTCCTGTGGAGATCCCTATGAAAACCGTATATTTCAGGTATTACTCCTCTCAGTAAAATGGTTTTGGCTCTAGGCTGATATGTAGACACATATCCACACAAATATACACCATTGTAAAAACTGCTATTTGGGTTTGAGGGTTCATGATATTTTAATATCCATCCAAGAGGTCACAACAAAATAAATAGTATTTCTTAAAATAGATATTTAATAATACACTCTTTCCTAATAAGTTTATGTGTAAGTTCAACAAAAAAGAATACTCATACGAAAAATATTTGTGGTGTCTTTTAACCAATTATTTTGTTAAAAAAATTATTTAAAAACCATGTTAATATCTTCATATATCAAGCCACATAATTTCTAAATATAACCTTTGCCATAGCTTATCAATAACTATAACATAATAATTATTGGAGTGTAAAATAATAACAAATCTGACCTAAATAATTTATATAATTTTTTGAATACAAAAACCTTATTGCAAATTCGTAGATTAATTCTAAGAGGAGGTTAATGTTATTTTTAAATATGTTTTAATACGACTCATCTCTATGTGCATTTAATTATACCAAGAGTTTAGGGATGAGAAAGGAATAATTCTATGGAAATGTCCAAGCATTAACATGAAAGGAGAATGGAAAAACTTATAAAAAATAACGAACCCCTATAAACTTAGCAGGGATTTGAACACTGATCTTCTATCATCAGCATAACATATTAGATGAGCTTCACGATTGTACTACATACACATCAATGCAGGTTATTATGATCAATCTTAAGCTTGAATTATGTATAGCTTGGTTTTATCAAGGTATATTTATATTTTCCTCATTATTAACAAACCTGGCAAAGGTTTTGTTTTAGTATTTCATGCAAAATGATCTCATAAATTCATAAAAGGCCTGCCATATTTCTACCTTATTATGCTTAATATATATTAGGTGTTATGTTACATTACAGGTCCATTCCTTTTATCAGTAAACTTACACCGCCAATACGCCCTGTTCTCTGCCTCCTCCTTTAGCTTCAAGAATTATTTATTTCCTTTAAGTCATCTAATATTTGAATCCTCTTGCTTACTAAGCTCCTCTCTCGCTCAACTTCCTTATTTGAGGTCTTGCAGATGAAAGTTCTTCCTAAGGATATGTCTGATCCAGTTTGCTTTGCATCAAAGATTCACATCCAAAATGGTTCTCTTCTCACCCACTCTTCTTGGGACTTCTTCATTTGTCACCTGTATATCCACCCAATCTTGTCAAGTCTTCTCCAGCACCACATACCAAACCTCTCCAAGCATTTCTTTTCGATCTTCCCAAAAGTCGAAGTTTCTGCTCCATACAGTTAGATGCTCAAAATGTAGAGTTTCATCAGTTTCTTATTCAGTTCCAAACTCAACTTGCATATCAACAGTAGCCTCTGCTTGTTGAAAACTTCCTTGGCCATGACTATCCTCAAACTAATATCCTTAGTCCTTTGGCATCAAACTTCCCATGTACTTGAAATGCTTTTTGTTTACAACTCCTGGCTTACAATTTTTATTGGCAGCTTCTATTACTTTTTAAAATCACCATAACCTTGGACTTCTAAATTTTGATCTGCATGCCATATCTTCTCCATATCTCCGCCAGGTTTTATTTCATGTAATGATTCTCTATTTTTGGTCATCAACGCTAGATCATCTGAGTATTTTATTGTGTTGATTACGTGTCTTCCTATACTGAAATTGTTTGTCTCCTTAGGGCTTTCCTGACCAACCACTCTCAATACTAGTTTAAAAGGCTAGGTGACCAACACCATTCCTGTCTCGCTCCTCTTCAAACCTCTACGCTGTTGCTCTTTCCACCATTCAACCTCTCCTTCACTCAATATCTCAGTTACAGGTTTGCCTTCCGTCCCTCATATTGATGCAGATCTTCTTGAGTATTTACATCCATTTCTTCCATGTATTTCTATCGAACGACACTTACAGTCGAATAAACCTATGTATACTTCTTTCTTGACTTCTAACCCAATTTATGAAATTATTCTCAGTATACCGATAACATCTCTGTTTCTTTTTCTGTTTTTGAATCCAAATTGGTCTTCTTCCGTGACACTTTCTATTTTTTTCCGGTTGACTGTTGAGCATTCTTGCCACGATCATCCCTACATTAGCGATGAGGCTGATGATCCTCTGGTTACTGCATTTATTGGCTTGTTTCAACTTTAAGCCACTGTGGTTATGTTTAAAAAGTCCTTGGGCCATCTTCCTGTTTCGTAGATCATATGTATAAGTTTTCTTAGAGCCATTAATCCGTTGTTTCCCAGTTCCTTTATAATGTCAGCTAGTAGGTCATAATTGCCAGTAGCTTTACTTCTTCGCATGTCCTCTATGACCATCTTCACTGCAGTCTTTAAAAAGCTGTTTAATTTTTCTAAGTCCCACCTAAGTTCTCTCTTGCTCGTTTTCCTTATCTTTCTCAGTCTTGTTTCACTATACGGCACTGGCAGTTAGTGGTCCGAATTGATGTAAGAACCTGGCAATGTATTAATATACTTCACTATATTTCTGAATAGCTTAAACTTATGCTTACTATATATTTATAATTTTACAACGATAAAAACGTGTTTATAAATATTTGCGGAACCTCCTCTCTGCCAGGGACGAATCTGTCCAGCTCAGTTTGTATCATACTCACTCTAATATAAATGTCCCAGGGTATATTATCGAGTTCAGGCTTGAATTTACAATTTATATATATAAACGGATTTTATCACCTCTAAATATTAATTTCAGTAAATTTTATTATTACATATTAAAAGTCAATACAATACAAAAAGGTTATACTATTTAGATCTATTCTGACACCTTATATATGTCGGAAGCACGTATATCTACAAAACAAAAGGTCAGAAAAAAATAAAAAAATTGATATTGTTTAAATTAGGCCCTTACCATTCAACAGTGGCCGGGTGACTGGGTATTATTTCTGTTCTAGAACTTAGTAAGTTATTAAGGTCTTGTTTTGAAATAATCATTCTGCTTTAAAAATATTTATGCCAATCACCCCAATAAACAATATATGTAAATATATTCTACTTAAATACACAATCACACACTAGCACAGACGTGAACTAAATCCTAAGTTTATATAATCTTATTTGCTGGACATGGGAAATAGGGGTTCAATTCTTGGCCGATTGAACTGTTTATGGTTTCCCCTAAATGTATTCCAACTCTCCCTTTATCCAAATATTAATACATTTACTATAAATTTTAACTTTTATATCATTACTTATTAAGTATAATTAAATGACCATAACCTTAGTGGATAGTTAGTTGAGAGGTAAAACAGAAAAAAATCTTGCATAATCATGTAAGGTGTTTAGGCGATACATTCAAGGCAGAACTACGACTACTTTATACAGCCTACACTAAAGTAATTTTATGTATACTAAGAGTTTATACAAGGTCTAGGAACTTACGAATTCATGACATGACTAAAAGCAAGGCACTGGAAGAGAATTACTGGGGCCTTAACACCAGATTTGACCAGATATATTGGTAACAAGAAGGAATATCCGCAACAAAGGACGTTGGACAGTATTATTCCAGAGACAAGAAAAATAAATAGTATTTTCTTGAAGTCATAGCACTAAATATGTTATTGAAACAAATCTTATCAAGGGTATAAAACTTCATAAAATCCTCAAATACTAACACTAAATCTTAAACTTAAATCTTTATCTATCCCTTTCACACAATCGTAACTGACTGATTACATCCTATTAAATATCTCACAAATTTTCAGAGAAAATGTTCATCAACTATAAATCTGTCTTTATGATAACATTTATAGCATAACATATTTTTATGGACGTATGATACAGTCACATATCATGTGACCCGCTTCAGTGCTCGAATTGTCTAAGGCATCACACTCGTATTATACTGGGTTGCCTTGTCTGGGAGTGATCAGTGTTCGATTCCCCGCTGGGTGTCATGAAGATGTTTCTTTTTATTAATGGCTGCTCACTCTCTCCATACAAATGTGGATACAATTATTCCAACTTTTATCTTCCTCGTCTTTACCCAATTAGTGTTATAAATGGGTATAGTCTGGACGCGTAGTAAAACGTTGAGTAAAAAACAACAACCAAATTGTGTGCTTTCTATGATTGTGCTCTGGGATCCAATTTAGAATTAACCTGAAATAGTACATACATTCAAATGTACACTAATATGTCCAAACAGTTTAAGCATAAATATTAGGCGTATCCTTAATGGCTTTTTTTACTGGTTGGTGTTACCAAATATCAATAGGCAACACGGGTTGAAACGTAGACCAAGGTGTCAAGACTTGTTTTATCTGCGTTGCCAGTGACAAGAAGGTTCGGGCTTAAATCTCCGCCAGAATTTTTCCTAAATGGTTTTCCATTCTCCTTACATTCAAATTTTGGTATCTATCTGACCAAATTCTACTTTCTTTAAACATACATTATTAGAATGTATTTAAAGTAATGATGAATAGGTAGTAAGATAAGGAATACCAACATAAACATACCAATTATATTCACAAAATTTGTTCTGAGACTCAAATTGGGACTTAAGTCTGACAACAGAAGAGATCTTTCTGCGTTCCTATGTCTCTAAGATTTAAATAGTAAAATATATGCTCTTGTTTATTGATGTCAAAGGTAAGAAATAATATAAAGGTATCACTTATGTTTATAGTATGCATTTATTAGGGAATTTATTATACGCTATTATGACCGAGTTTATGATGTCTTAAAAGAGGATAAATATAACTAAAAAAACTTTCTTGGAGTTTAGATTTCCCTAAAAATTACAAAAAAGCCTGTACGGTCATTGGGGAGTTACTGTGCTTTGGACAAGCAAAACGGTTCAATTAAACGATGATTTGCCTGTATGGGATGTATCAGCGATTATTAACAGGGGTGCCATGAAAAGTTTTTTGGGGGGGGGGAAGGGGGCCTTGAAAAATTATTTAAAATGGTGTTTGCTTATTACTGAAGTCATTTATCTTAGTTATCTTACGTTTTTGAAGAAAGAATTCGATGATCATAAGCATGTAGGTACAGTAGATTCTTGATTTTTCGTGGTGATGGAGGGGAAGCACGGATAGTACAAATAATCCTCGTCGGCTTACCATCCCCATTTAAAATTTTCCGCCCTCTGTTTCTATTTATTTATGTGAAAAGGGATTTTCCACAATGGTAAATATTAAAACTGAGCAGTGAAATCATCGAATTCTGGGTGCGTATAGCATTAAGTAATAAAATTGAAACCTAAATAGACCAATGAGTGGAAAGTGTTCAACAGCAGAGAGAGGTCCCATTAAATATATTTAGCTAAGTTAACTTATGTTTTTTATTTGTTTGTTATTATAATCAGTAAATAAAGCCACTACTTTAGAATAAATCTTAATGATTATGTTAGTAAAATCTAGGGGGTCGTGAAAATATTTTAGGATATTTAGTGAGCTGCGAGTAATGAAAGTTAAAAAACTATTAAGATAAACTAATCTACTTTCAAATAAAAGATAAAGGTCCTCGCTAATTTTATATGTGATTCTGTCAAATGAATGCGGAACTAGTAAAACAACCTAAAAAACCTTTTATGCGTAACATTTACCCAACCCATAATATTTGTTCTCGTTCTCAAAGGTTGTACAAACATTTTCTTGAAAACAGACTCTTATATAATGATTTCATATTTGCATAATTAAGGGTGAGATAATTTAGAGCATAAATGTTAATTAAGAATGGAATGTAACAAAAATTTTAAAATATTTCTTATATATTGTGTTACTTTTCCCATCTTACATGAGTAGGGGTGGGAAGTTCAAAGATTATTAATCTTTCAATTCAAAATAAAATATACAGTTATGTTGTTTGTTGTAGCTTTTATAAAATGTTAACATGTGGACGTTTGGTTATTCTTCCTATAGCTATAAAATAAATGATTATAGCCCCATAGTGGCGAAAATTGACAGAGGAGGAAGATAATAGCTGCATCCCTACATTTTTTTTAATACTTAGACACAAGTTATACAAATTATTGTAGAATAACATTGGCTCCACTCGCATTAAACCATACATCCACACATATGACTTTTTGAAATGCAAGAGAAGAATGAAACATCAGGAGCAGTGTTTTATGGTTATGGGCGTACTAAGATTCACGAATAAACGTCAACTCACCCCCACCTCTTCCACTTATACTCCCTGTCATATAACGTTTTATCTACACTAATATTATAAAGCGGAAAGATTTGTTTTTTTGTTTGTAAAGAATAAACTCAAAAACTACTGAACCGATTTTAAAAATATTTTCACCAATATAAAGCTACATTATTAGCGAGTAGCATAGGCTATATTTTATTTTGAAAATTTAATATTTTTTTAAAATTTAATTTATTCTTCATAAAAATGTCGATAGTCACTCATATATTTTGGTAGAGTCTATGATGATTCTTCAATATGTGTGTTGACATTAATAATGTGGGGGGAGGGGGCGGGGAAGTGTCTAGTCTTATATACCCTCAATACCAGCCGCGACGAATATTCACTTCTTACGCTCGTTTTTTTTACCCTACTTTGCTCGCTTATGAGCTAGTTGATTGTGTATAGCTAACCATTGTTCTTTGAAAAATTAATGATTACAACAGAAAAAGTCATTTCTATATTCAATGAATACTAGTTGAGTTTTCTGTAAACAAACGAATAGCAAAGTCTTAATTGATTTATATATATGAATACTTTATGACTTCAAATTGTGTAACAGAAAATAAAAATTAGGCTGACTAAATCACAATATTAAAACATAGATTATAATCTAAATATGTGTCAAAAACTAGATTTGAAATATTAATTATAACTTTTTTATTCAAAATATTTGTATTCTTAGATAATTGGTGCTAGTTAAAATATAAAGAAGAGGAACATAATATATTTAATATTTTTTTTAAAGAGCTAAAACAAATGACTGTAACATAGAACTGTAATAGTTGGTAGAATAGAAAATGAATTATTAATTGCTAGTTTTTTTCACCTATTTTGAATCCGCCATATTACATTTTCGATTTTAAGACTTTTATATTATTAAAACCTATCGGTATTCCAATTTTAAGATTTCTATGATGCTTATAAGTGCTCGAATAATTAATACGGATGAACATTAATGGTTTTATGAATTGGGGTGGTTATATATAGAAGAAGTGTACTCACATTTGCGTACAGAGATAGTGGAAACACATTTGGATGTCTAGGCTGCACACTATATAATTTACAATCCAAAAACAAATAGGTCAACCAACATGATTTGAAAACAATCTTTGAAATGAAGCATTACTCAGCCCATACATTTAATTCATAAACGAACGCAATTGGTAGAACGCAATATTTGCTTAGAAGCGATCATATATATGTAAACTTAAATTATATACATTGAAAAAAAAAATTGTAAAGAAGAGCATTATGGTTTAATAAAGATCATAATTATGCAAAACTTTATTTTTGTTAAATGCTATCCCTCTACATGGATTTATATATTATTAAAATTTTTATCATACAGTAAAGCTTTTTTTTTTACATTTTTGTGGATGATCACTTCTCCCCTTTTCCGGTAGGGTTACATTTTGATACTTAGATACTAACTACGCCACCAGGCTAGGTATGAGGAAGTTTGAATATACAGGGAGTGTACCTACATTTGTTTGGAGACAGTGATAAACCATTTAGGAAAAACAATCGCCAGCACACCCTACTGGTATAAAACCACGGTCTCCCCATCTTCATCAGTCTAGTCTATTTCGAGAGCAGGGACCTAGATCAATTATACCTTTTAATGGGAAAATTAATATGTTTGTCTGAATATATGTACATATCAATGAAACAATAAATCACATAAAGATGTTGAACGTTAAATTAATTTGTCTTTCAAGTGAAATAGAAGAAATTAATTATTCATTCATAATTGTTGATCTTTCCAAACCCCTTGTTGCCAAGGATACATGCATCAAAAATTAATATGTTTGGATTATTACATATTTAAAAAGCAAATGAAACACACTATTCAGGTTTTTCGACAGTGCCTCGCTTACTAATGAGATAGGGTGATTGTATGTAGCCTACCCTTTATTCTTAAAGATAATTTGTACGAAAGTAGGAGTTTCATTTTGATCCGATCAGTACTTTTTCTAAGTTTACTGGAAACCAACAACATATAATGAAATCGTATGTTCAGATAAATTCACAGTTTCATTATATGTATAGTTATTAGACGTGTGGTCCAAGCTAGCAAATAAATTAGTGTATTATTTATACTTAATCAATGGCAATGGAAACTAAAACGTTCTCTGCCATAATTACAAAAGTACGCCAACTTTCCCTCTCTTGAGTCAGTTATATACAGCCCTCTTCGTTACACCCTCTCTTTCAGGTCCATTCTAATATTATACTCTCATCTGCGTCTGGGTCTTCCCAATTAACACTTTCCATTACGTTGAGAACGGTTCTACCTCATATAATGTATTAACTGAGGTAGAGAAAAGATATTAAATAAAAGTGTGAGCTTACGTATGAATGTAATTGTATGAATTAAAAATATGAATAGTTAAATTTAACTAAAACTTGTAAAATTACTATATGAAATGAAATTGAAACCATTTCAGTTCTCAAATATTCTAGTTTTATCATTCATTTTTTTACCATTATGGTTTTAGGGTTTCTATTTTTTTCATATATATATTTAGGTTCGTTGGCTTGTAAACCAAAGAATTCTTACTTATATTTTTTCTATAAAAAATATAAAGCCTCAAATAATTATTTTACTCTCACTTTAATTTCATTTTAATGATTGTGTTTAATTTTTTCAAACGTCTCTTGTTTGAAGATTTAGAGATCCAAGTCAAAGCTCTTGGGTTCGATCGCAATTTTAAGTATGATTTTTCAAATTTATTTAACTTAAATGAAAGTTATATCCAGTGACAGCAGATAATTTCATCAAGTCAAAGTTAATTTTACCTTTGTTTAATAACAAGCATATAATTTTACAGACCAACGATATTTCCGGTAAATTAAGCTTAGCACAACAAATTTTAGTTAAAATTTGTACAGATTACTCGCCACTGGGTTTGTGGTACCTGATAGCAGTACAGATTTTTTAAATTAAAAACAATGCTTGAAAATCACTAATATAACCTAATAAATCAAAAGTGTTTATAATTTCTTCAAATAACAATCCCCTAGGGATCACTGTATAATTGGTTTTGTCGTAACTTATCGAAATAAAATATATTTAAAGAACTAATATATTTTCTGTTTCGCGTTTGTGCAACGAGAGAGATGATATTTTTGGAAATAATAAACTAAAAAGTATTTAGTTCACACTTATAGCCACCAAGATAATTTAAAGTATTTTTATAACGCAAAGAACAAACTATACAAAATATATAGGTTTTTAATTTTTTTTATAAATAAATGCACATTAACACATCCGAGCGCTATTTTTATGATGTCATTAACGGCCTTCGTTTTGTCTGGTTCGCAAACTTAATTTATGAAAGCAACGGAGTTTTTTATAATCCTTATGTATAGATTTTTAGTAAACCACAGATGCCGCTTTCACAAAAAAGAAACATACAACGGTTATTTTTACAATAATGTACAAACAGATAAAAGAAAAAAATCATAATGATAAACATATTGTTTGTTGTAAAAGCTTTGACTTCCAGAAGTGAGAAATCAATACATTGTCTTTAATATGTTATTGTTTGGTTGAATGGATAGATGAGAATAGATATAGTAGCGTTTACTGGCCCTTAAAGCTAATTTAGAGACGAATCGATTTTACAAGCGGCAATACAAACGCCGACCCCGAATTTCTGGTGGCTGTACTTCTGAGGGTTACTAATTTTCCAGCAATTTTAAATGTTCATCACATACTCTCTTAACCTTTAACAAATAGTTACGAAGGAACAAAACATAAGGGGAACCCTAATAGCCAAGTGTTAGAGCATTCTACTTCTAAGTACAGGTACTTAGTTATATTCTCGTGCTAGGTGTAATTTTAAAACTAAATTTAATCCAAGTTGAATTAGCTAGAATAATGTAAGCTGTCATATACGGTTCTCATGTGCATGAACCAATTAAGCTTGACGTATTGGTGCCATCTTGTTTTATTTTCTATTGTTTCAGCTTTCAGAACTAATCTAATCAATCTTCGAAATGAGATCAAGTAATTTATTTTTATAAGACTATGACATTATCAACAGAGTTAATAAAGAGCGAGGTGAAATTCTAGTAATACAATTCATAAACTTTAATGTTCTATATAGTAACAAGATGTACTGCCACAAAAATGGAAGGAAAGTAAAATAATACTCATTTTCAAAAAGTGAAATAAAAAAAGATTCTAATAACTGTAGAGGTATATCACTGCTACCAACATATTACAAAATTGTATCTAACATAATTTTAATGAGATTGATGCCATAGGCGGAGGAAATAATTGGGGATCATCACTGTGGTTTTAAAAACAAAAACAAAAAAAAACAGATCAGATTTTTACTACTCGGCAAATATTAAAAAAGTGCGAATTCAACATGATGGTATATCAATAATACAAATATTTTAAAAAGGCTTATGATTCAGTTAAAAGGAAAAAAATATACATTTTATTTAAGTTTGAATACTAAAAATCTGGTCAAGATAATTGTGGTATGTTTGATAGATACACGTGGCAGGGTACGGGTTGGATTTCACTTATCAGATACTTTAGAAATACATAATGGATTGAAACAAGGAGATGCACCTTCCCTAATATTATTTAATATAGCTTTAGGGTATGTTATTAGAGTAAAGCAAAAGACTAACGAGGGGTTGACACTAAACGATACAATACAGCTATTATAACCCCGGATTATTATCAAATTGAACAAAATTTGGAGAAATCTGAAAATTTCGGGATTGGCTCAGAATCCCATGCCTTACAACATATAAAAAATCTCCTAAGGTCCAACGTTTGGCTTTTTTTTATAGAAGATCCCGAATTTATAAATTCAATAAATACCTAAACATTATTTTAAAGAGGCCAAAAATTAGAAGAACGCTGAACATTTCAGGATTGATTCAAAATTACATACTTTACAACATATTAAAGTCCCTTAAAGTCCTAGGCTTGGATTATTTTGTAGAAAACCCCAAAACTCAAAAAGTCCATAAGTAACGTACTTATAAATTATTTTAAAGCACGGAAAACCTATCGGAACGCTTAAAATTTTAGGATCGACTCTGGATCACCTACTTTTTAACATATCAAAAGTCCCCTAAATCCGAGACCTGGCTTTTATGGTATAAAACCCAAAAGTTCATAAAACGCACTAGTAAATTAGTCTTCAAAGCATATGTAAAATTAGTTTCAATCGTGTTTCAGTTAAGTTTAAGTTAAAGTTAACACATAAAATACTCTCACCTCATTAATACATTTAATGTTAGAGCTTATTTTTCAAAATATATTAATTAGGTAGTTCACGTTTTATTCACTATACATAGTGATAAATGGTGAAGGGGAGTTGCTGCACACTTCTCCCGAACAGCGACACCTTGTAGAGCACGCCGGCCCACTGTTCATACATTCGCAGCCTTTCTTGCAGCTACAACAAATAAGATGCAAGAGCTTTTCTGGGGATGGAGGGAGTAATGTCATGACAGGAACAAGCTCCTGTTAACACAACAAGACGAATAGTTCAAAATTTTACAATTTTCTTTAAAATATATCATATAAATTTAGAACAAATAAATTAAAATGTAAATAAACAAAAAATTGCCTCAGTTTAATAATATATTTACCATTCCAATAAGCTGCCAGACCCAGTACGTTGGTGTGAGCAGATTATCTACCCACTGTTGCACCTTGAGATACATTCTAAGATAGTGTTGATGGCCAACAGCACTGGCAGGTGGAAACACGGTGATGTTGAAAGTAACAGTGACAGACTGAAAAGCTACAGTTTGGACATATATTTTATAACGCAGCTTGTCTAAGAAGTTGTGGTTTCATTTATTGTACAGAGACAAACTAAACAGTTCTACCACTGAAGCTACTTCATCAGGAGTAGCACAAGGATCATTGAAAATTAGCATTTTCCAGGACAGCTCTTTATAATTTTGGAGGAGGTCAAAAGCCAATTTCTTTTCTTTTCTGAAAAGGGCAGATGTCGTATCACACACAACCTGTCATTGCATGAGCAAACAAGGGGATTTTTTTTTACAGGTCCTAGAGCTTCTTGGAGCTCCGCGAAATTATGAATTTTATCATGTTTGTGAGTTTTTCCGGGATTTAGGAAGAAAGATTACTGCTTGAAAGTGCACGCACAACTAACATGGTAAGGTTATCTGTATCAGTTGCGATAACTATTACATGTTGTCCAGCTGATAGCTCAATAACTATGGAAACAATAAGACAATATGCATCTCCACTTGCTAACTGAACCAAGATGCCATAATTACGTAGGATGGATGTTAAAAGTTTGATAAAACGTGATTTTTTTTTGCAATTTGCTAGAAACTCTTCCTGAGAGGATGTGGCAACCACGTCAAAATATATTTCTAAATCTACCTAGGTTTTCTTGCTGCTCCAGCTTCTGCTCCTCCGCTTTAGTGTTCGGTGGACCCTCATACCCGTCAAACACTACTCTTGATGAACCCTCAAAATTTTTCATCATATAAAATGTATGCGTCATGCAAATAATCCTGTAAGTCACTGGTCTCGGCCAAATAATGATATGAAGAAGGTACCCATCATGTACAATAAACAGTGTCTTTTGGTGTATCTTCTTTGCAAGGAGAAACAAATACTAAGATTTCAGCGAGGGTTGATTTCTTTGTCTTCCTCGTTGATATTTAGTTAAAGAAATAGGTCTAGGTGCTAGTTCATATAAAAATAACTGAATTAACTCAGGTCCATATGGGAATACACACGTAATACAATTAAATATCTGTTGTTGATTTATTTGCACGCTTGATAGATTAACAAGATATCTCCTACGTATCGAGGATTTCATTTCGGGGAAAGAGGATGGAAGTGAGAATTTATTTAAGAGCTAGAAGAGGACGGAAGTTTGGGGACATTTGATATGTTGTACAGCATATAATTCTGAGTCAATCTTAACATTTTCTGCGTTCTTATAATTTTTCCCACTTTAAAATAATTTTTAATTATTTATGCACTTTTTGAGCTTTGGGGGCTTCTACAAAAAACTGTTTTGTATATGTTTTAAAGCATATAGTTCTGAGTCAATCCTGAAATATTCTCCGTTCATATAATTATTTTTTTCACCTTAAAATAATGTATTAGTAATTATGGACTTTTTGAACTTTGGGGTCTTCTGCCATAAAATCCAAACCTCGGACTTTTGGGGACTTCTGATATGTGGTTAAGCATGAAATTCTGAGTTGATCTTAAAAATTTCAGCGTTCTTATAGTTATTTCCCGCTTTAAAATAACTTTTAGGCATTTATGGACTCTTTGAACTTAGTGGTCTTCTAAAATAAAGCCAACCCTCGGAATTTAGCGGACCTTTTATGTGTTGTAAGGCATGTAATTCTGAACCGATCCAGAAATTTTCAGCTTTCCTTGAATTTTGTCCGGGTTTACTTGTTTTTTTGACAATATTCCTTGACTATTAGGTTACACAGATGATTTAGTTTTGTTTGGTAATAGTAAGAAAGCTGTTGCAAGAAATTCAGAAATTTTATTAGAGGTTAGTAAGGAAATAGGTTTAGAAGGGAACGTTGAAAATACTAAGTATATGATAACACAAATAACACAGATTGAGAACTATAATTTAGATATTTGAGTAAACAGCTTAACATTTGATAGGGCTAATTAATTCGAATATTTATGAACAATTTTAACTAGCGATAACAATATTAGATTGGAAACTAGGAAAATAATACACCGGTAAGTGTTTTTTATTAGTCGATCAGTAATTTGTTGGCTTCTCGCCTGCTGTAGAGAAATGTAACACTCAGAATTTACACAAGGCTGTAATTTTACCGGTTGTTTCCTATGGGTGTGAAACGAGGCCTCTTACCTTAACTGACAAAACAAATTTAAGGTGTTAGAAAACAAGGTGCTTATGAAGATATTTGCTCCAAAAATGAAAGAAGATTGTGGGGAGTGGATAAGGGTACATAATGATGTGAAATATACCATGTAATAATCGCCAGCTATCGTTAGGGTAGTAAAATCTCGTAAGCTATGGTGTACAGGTCATGCAGTGTGAATGAGGAATGAGAGTATCTATAACCGCGTTCAAGGTATTGAATGGCAAACCCAGTGGAAAAATACCACTGGGAAAACCCAGACACAGAATGTAGGATGACATTTAGATATATCTGAGAGAGATAAGGTGTAATGAGTTAGGCTGGATGGAATTAGCTCAAGATAGGAATAGGTGGTGTACTTTTGTGAGTGCGGTAATGATCTTTCGAGCTCCTAATGCCATATAGTAAGTAAGTAAGGCTATGCCAATATATTCAAGAACAATTCCCGTAGTATATTTACATCAAATTTTAAAACATTTACAAATATTGATGATGGAACATGTAAAACAATCATTCGATTGAAAAAAACATAACACAACTTTAAAAAATCTATATACAGCATCTTATTACCGGTCTGAGCTATTCTGGCTGGATTGTAGAAGGTACAATTTAGAGAGTATGTACAAACATTTACATAGAAGGAGAGTGGATAACTATTTGGAAAAAATATACTCATTATATCTGACCTGTATTTGAGCCTCAAATTTCATATCACCAACAAACCATAAGAAATGAGTACAACTATATAGTCCACGTGGCTGCAGATAACAGGAAAGCCTAGTTTCATTTGACACTTAGATAACGGTAACTCAGTTTGAAAGCTAAGTCAACTAGCCCCCTTCGTAAATTCTGAATTTATGAGTACATAAAATAACTCTGGAAAGTGTCAATTTAATCCCTCTATAACTCCTGGAAATCAGAAATAAATTAGGGTGGCCCCTCTTTTTGTTAAAAAAAGCTTGAGGATTAAATCTTTAGTTGATTAAAATTAATACATTTCTCTGGCAGAAAATAGAATGTAATGAAGTGTGGATCTATAATTGTAATTATATATTACAAGAAGTGAGTATATAATGTTTAAATTTTTTATTAATAATATATTGATTTTATCTATTTGTTTTTAGGTAAGTGTTGCTTTTTCAACTTTATTAGAACGTGAAATCTATGATGGACTAAAGGTCCGTTAGTATTTTAATGAATCACATTAAAATGATAAATAAGTTATTTAAAGATCTTTTAGAATGGAATATTATTAAAAATGGCATAATAATTATCGTTATTAGGGTTAGTAGATTTACACATGAAGCCCAACAGTATTTATGAATAGTTCAATCAGGCATCACCATTTCAAAACACATCCTGTAGTATTTGGGTTGTTATGGTTTATGCAGAATTTTTTATACGTTTACGAAACCATCAAGGGTCCGAATTTTGTTTTTTCTGTTGCCTTGTTATTTATATATCCCTAATCGAAAAAATCAAAATGTGTTATCTAAGGTGAGCTAACTGGCTATGATCTGATACTTCCACGTCTGATAAATCGATTTGGAAGCTGTTCATTCAGGGAACTCCGAACAATTTTTATGTAATTAAAATAAGTGCCCTCTTGTTGAAACACTACCGTGCTATTTTTGCCATCTTAAACCGACTGAGGTATAAGGAATTGTTGTAACAGTTTCAAGATAAATCGGTCCAGTGGCAAAGAAGAAAACGCCCTAAATCTTAGATTTGTTCATACCCATCCAGACACTAACTTTTGGAGTGTCTCTTTCATGATATTGAACAAAGTCAGCCGGAAGTTCATTCGAACAAATTTGACAACCGTGGTGATTTAATTTGCCAATAAATATAGATTCCTCCATTAAGTGGTCACTGTGGATGCATTCTAGCAAATCAGCACATGCTGCACTCCTTAAAGTAAAATCGTCTTCATGTAGATAATGTAAAACCTGCAAATTGTATCTCTTTTTATACAAATTAACTTCCAGAATTATTCTGCTCACCGATGTACTTGGGAGATGGAGTTTTTGTGCTGTTGCATGAAGAGACATGCATGGGTTTTCATTGATGAGTTGACTCCAGGCATTAACGCTATCCTCTGAGATGTTTGATTCTCCCCTTCTTATTTCATCATGTATAGAACCCATTAGATGAAATTTATTCACTCGTTTACGTACGATCTTATTTACTAGTCCTGTTTATCTGAATTTTCTTTCAAATTTATTTCTGATTTCATTGCACTTCTTCCCTTGGATTCACGAAATAAAAATTGCTACACGCTACAATGTATTCATCTTAAGAATCTGTAAAAATAACAGGCCTACTTTAAATCATTTTAATCAAATAGCTTATACAATTGGGTAGATCCGTGTATAATACAACTTACAGTTACGGAATAATTGATTGAGTATAAAAGAAAGAAAATTGCCTTACACTATTATCACAACGAGTCATCTCTCTTTTAGGAAATTAAATTATATCAAAAGAAGTTGGTTTTTATAAAAATAAACAAAATATCTCACTTTTAGCAGACGTTTATGCACACCACAAATTAGCTCAGTTGATGAGGATGAAATGATTTTATATACATCATATATCAATTACTGAAAACTTATACATAACATGTGAATTGAACCCGGAACGTTTGTTTCAGTAAACCCATTCTCTACCATTTATTTATCATCCCAAACTCAACGTCATTATTCAATGATAGTTTAAGTCAGAGAATCTGATGAACATTCTGAATTAAACGGCACAATAGGATATTGTACGCACGGCAACATAGCCAATTACCAAGACGCCGGAAGTTGGGATTTTCTTTTATATATTACTATCATCACCACGTCTTAATCTCAGCTCAGACTGTATGCAACCATGGTTTAATATTCTCTACAGGTACCTGATTAATTCCCCATGGTAATAACATACTATAAGGGAAGAATTACTTTAAGCAAAAGATTAATAATGGGTATTTAAATGGTAGAGCGTTGGCACACTAACTCAAGTGTCCAGTGTTCGATTCCTATGAACAGGTGTCATTTTTTAAATTTTATTTTACTAATTGAAGTTCACGTCAGAGTTAGAGCTGTAATGGTGTAAGAACTATGCTACTTTCCTTAAAAACCAAAATCCTTAACCAAATTTCAATACTTAACCATCCGAAGGGACAAATAAACCAACCGTCGTTTTGAGGACCTACGAAGAAGACAAGAAACAAGCTTTATTCATAACTCGCAATTGTGGTCAAGATCGCAGAGTAATTTTAGGCCAGCTTCACTGCCATGTTTGGTTTATATGCGAGATGAATCAAAAACAAAAGTAAACAAAATATTATATTCTTTTTTAGTCAACTATTTTTGTGTTTTATATGGTAGCTGCTTTTAAATTTAAATAGATATTTCAAAATAGTTTATTTGAAAAAAATATTTAAAGTATATAGTTAAAAAATTATCAATCATACTAGCTTTAAAAATGTTAAGGACTTATTAAATATTTTACGTTATTAATACAGACATTACTTCAGCAATTCAGTAGTTTTGAAAGAAGTATATATAGTACAGTGCACAGTGCAGACTTTCTCACGCATTTGCATTAGAGTAGAGATGTTTACTCAAAACTCATAAAATATGTAAAACGAATTATTAGAAATTTTTGCATAAACCCATTTCACCAAGGAGGATACACAATAACAAATACATATTAAACAAATACCTCTTTTAACCAAAATCAAAACAATTAGTTTCCATAAGTTATTTAGTATAGCAAAGAATTGTGAGGATATTATCAAAATCGGAAATTTACGCTTATGTAAATTACCAACTAATTCATTTTAATGGGAAAATGAGGACAGCCATTCTGTTTGTAATGACAAAAACAAAAGCCTAAATACGAAATTTAATCAAAATATTTAGAGAAGGATTTGATAAAATCAATTTTCTCTCGTTTCATCCATAAGTAAACTACATTTAAATTTAGAGTTTGATTGATAATTTCAAAGATCCCTCTGAAAATTTTTAGGAAATCCTTAACTACCAAGTTTTAGAATCAATTCTCAGTAACAGACAGAAAGACAAATGGAATTACAGAAAAAAACTCTTTCAGGTTCAGGGAATCATGCATTTACTTTCGATATCCATCAAATTCTCAAGTTCAATTTTTTAAGATCACAATACTTTCTCTACACCAAGTTCACAATAAAGTAATAAATCTTAATAGCGTGCTAAAAATAATGGTAAAAAGTTTTCACCTAAAACATGCACACTCCGCTTACCCTGAAAGGTTTCAACCTTACTTGATGGATTACACTCTGGTTCCATCCTATAAGCTACACCTTAGCGGAACAGTGCAATTCAAGGTAAATTTGTTTGCTTCCAGAGTAAACGAAGGGTAAACTCCATTAACACTCCACAATGGCAGTCTAACTTTGTCAGTTCATGATAAGAATCCAGCTAAGAAAATTTTTATCATTTTTAGCATCAACTTAGCTGCGTTTAATACATCACACTCTTAGAGTATTCGAGATTATTAAAAAATTGCTATGAGATATATTATTTCATAAGTTTAAGTTTAATAGGCTTATGTTGATGTAGAAATTTTACTAACAGTATTATTTTTGGATATAACCCGAACGTGTAGTGATATGCGGTGCTAATAATAATAGTAATAGTAATATTAATTTGAACAAATTTCTGAAAAGCCACTAATTTGCTCTTGAGATTAGTTTCTAAATGGTCATTCAAATGTTTTCATGTAGTAATAATAAGGGTGTACGAAGCTTCAAAGTTTTGAATTATAAGGTCTAGTCTCCTTCCTTTCACTCTATATTCCCACAATAACTTAAGAATCTTCATAACATTTAAAAAAAACTAAGAAAAAACTTCTATATACTATGATCGGATCATAAGTATCTCACTGAATACAAATAATTTCAATAATAGTATTTATAAGAGTTACGTCAACGTATTTTAACGACTAGTGATTAAACGACAAAAATAACGAAAGCATAGAGGGGGTCTGGTAGCTTAGGGGTAAGGTGTCAGACTTATGGGTTGAGGGTCCTGGGTTCAAATCTCGGTACCGGCACAGATTAACCGATTAACAAACCCTTCCTTTACCTTTGGCAAAGTGTGTGTTTTCACGCTCTGTGAATGTTTGGAATTCCAGGCACCCAACGACGCTCGGAACCCACGTTAAACTATAGGTTCCCTCTGTTTTCCTCCACCAGGAGGTAAGATAAGGTTGACTTACCAGATCTAGAGCATTAACCTCCCCCCCCCCCTTCCTACACGAAACAATATATATGAGGTATGTTAGTAAAATAGATATAGTTTATTCTATTCAATATACCTAAAGTAATTTTGTTCAAATTAAAATTACTTTCTAATATGTAGTGCCCTAATATTATGACCACTGGTTTGAAACAAATAAAATACAATGTATAAATCTCTTTATTTATACTATATTTCTTGCATTAAATTGACAAAACACGTAACCAATATTTTTAGTCATCGATATTCGATATCTGTGGAAATATTCATGACAAACTTTTGGATTTAGATTTGAAAAAGATAATAAATAAAACCAGATATGCCACTATAAAATAATGTAGTGTGGGATGTCTTTTACTCTATACTTTATTTCGCCTTGATGCAGTTAATGGATAATTTAAAAATTAAAATTAGTATTATGTTACTATAAACAAAACCTCCTCTTTGTCTTCGGCTTAGTTCCACACTTTTCAAGATTCACTCATACTTCACTTCGTATCTAAATTGTGTCTTCCGCACACCTATAAATTACTAGTTATGTGAACAGTAAACCTCGCTCCCTTGATTTCCAAAATACTATCCAGGCAAGAGTAGTCACCACTTTGGAGATAATTCATCACAAGCCCTTGAACTTCCAATCCAAACTCACCGCTACCCCGTATTCTCAGGGGCAGGGTGTGTGTATTCTGCACTTAGCAATTATGTCAAGGCTTGCCGTGGGATACCTTGTTTATTTAATGGTCAGGTTGAATTAATCCATCACTTTAAGATAATTTCTATTACCTTAGCCCTAAATCCAAGGTAAATATGGATCTGCTAAAAACCTTTTACACACAATATACACTATTAATATCATTTAAAATGTTTTGGGATAATATTTTTCTTGTGTATATGTACGTGTGTGATGGGGAATAGGGCTGGCCAGGGAGACCAGGGGGCATTTTAAAATCAAAGGTCAGTTTAAAGTTTAACGTGGTGGTTTCAATATTTCATAATTTTTTTTATAAGTTGATACTAAACCAAAGAAAAGTGACTACATGGGAGTATTTAGAATTGTGTTGGATGAGTATAGATAAAGGGCTATAAGTCAAATTAGAAACTGAATTTAGATAAATTACATATGATTGTGCTTGTTAGAAGATCTTAACTCATGTGCATAAAAGAGAGTATTTTCTAAACTTTGATGGTAAATATCCACCAAACTTAATACTAAATGACATAATCTACAAACTAATATACACTTACCTCTTTTAAAACCAAAATCAAATTAATTCTTAGTAAAATTATATTTAAAATAGTAACCAATAATCTGAAAAATGTACTTGGGCTACTAACATATGTGACTCACTGAAGTGATCAAGCAGACAAAGTCGCCAGTTTGGTCTGGTTTACCTGTGATGGAGGTTGGAGTTCTTGTCCCAGTTGGGAATACTGAGTTGGTTGATTCTTAATGGGTTCCCATGTAGCGATGCTTTAGCTTGCACTAAATCCACCGCGATGACTACATTTACAGGGAAACATGACAGGCTAATACTTGAAAACATAAGATTAAAATGTATGTTGACATAAGAGTTTGCTGGAGATATCAAAACAAACAATTATAAAGTAGTTACCAAAGCACAATCCATTATTCCTATGTTGACCGGCCAAATGGGTCAAAATACCAAGTACAACAAAGAGCGAGCTCGGCGGGAAGCGCCATGGGTATAATCCTTCATCCAGATTACAAAATTAAGCTGGTTTATTAACTACTACCCCACTCCCAAAAGAGGTATAGCTACACTTTCTAGATTGAAAGACATAACTAAGGCTAATTTAAGTTACTCCCAGATTGGAAGACAAGGACTACTAACACGATCTAGTTGCAATAGTGAATTTATTGCAACAAACAACTAAAGCATAGCGACTGACCAGCCAGGTATAGCCAGATCCCCCACAAAATTTAAGACTAGATAACCCTATTTTAAGAAGTGAGAACGATATGTGCCATTGAAGCTACCATTGAAATGTTAGCCGTCTAGTATTGGTTATATAAGTTGCAGAGAACTGTCAATCTGTCTCAGTCATAGATACACGGGGATTATATCTTATAGAAAGTGGTCATTCAAGATTCTAGCCCTCTATACAATTAAGGCTGTCTTGTTACTAATTAGTATTGCCAGGTATCAGGACTAAAACATAGGCACAAAACTACATAGCAGATAAAGCAAGCACTGATATGGCTCCAGAAGAGAGTCAAACATGAACATCAAACTTGGTGTGGGCTGGACCAGAGGTGTAGTGACAAACCAACAAGTTGCGTACCGTGAAACAGGTGAACAACAATGCACATAGGTTCAAAAGAACAAATAACTATTACCAACTAGATCTCAATAACGGGCCTTGAACAAACTAAATTCCTCCTTTCCTATCAAGTGGCATTGCAAACCGGAACATGATCATACAGGCCAGGGAGTGAGACAAACTCCAATTAAACTACTAGTCTAAAGGATCAAGTAGAAAGAACAAGAGATTTAAAAGATACCTCATGACGTGGTCAACATGACTTTGATTACCAAAACCTTAACCTAAATATAAATGATATAGTAGACAAATTTTAGTGAGACAACCACTCTTAACGTGTAAGAATAATCCTAACTGAATAACATGACACCGAACATAGAGCCTCTGGCTCCTAATACTGTAAATAAACTTTATAGTTTACAAGTTTTCCACCGTTCCGGTGAGTCTGATGGCACTCTAATCTTGACCAGGATATCTTCTTGGTTGCTGTATTGTTTGAATGAAGACGAGAGACATCAGTCAAAAGTTTGGAACTGTGTTTGTGCTGGAGTCGCAGTCGCATATTAGCATGCTCTGATGCACCCTGAACGGGAGCTCGAGAGCATATTCCAACACGTATCGACCAATTGGTGTGGTCTCGGATTCTAAAATAAACGGATTGTGGCATTTCGCGAAGTTTCTGAAACAAAGAAAAAAACTACATTTTATTAATATTAGTGGTGGAAAAAAAGTTTATTGGGAAACAGAATATGGGTTTTTATAGTTACATGTGGAGACACTCTATAGGGGGCTAGGTGAGAGCCTCCCAAACCACTGTTTGATACTTCTCGCTTATCCGAGCAGGGCTTTGGGACGTTGGTGGATGACCTAATTCCCAAGCCACTGGATAAGAGGATTGGTGGCACCGGAAATCTGTTTTAGAAGGACTGCTCCAGCTTCCGGAAGTGATCCTTGATGGTAGGCCTCTCCAGGTCACAAAGCAGAGTCACATTACCAACGTACCAAGCTGCGTCCACAATGATACTCAGACACCTGCTCTGGAATGCCTGCATCCTTCCCATATACGTGTCCACCAGGTGGCCCCAAGCGGAACACGCATAGTGGATGATCAGCATGAGCAACTGCTTGTACAGAGTCAGACCATTCCTTGTAGATAGAGCGCTACGCCTATTAAGCAGTAGGCTTAGGATTCCAAGCCTTTTCCTCTCCTTGTTAAGTCTTTCAGTGCAGTGTAGTCGACAGGTCATTTTGGTGTCCAGAGTAAGTCCCAGGTACTTAGCACTGTTCGCCCATCTGATCTGCTCTCCGAACAGCTGGAGTGGGGCTGACCTGTAGAACTTTCTTTTACATATAAAGAGTCATTCTGTACTCTTCTCCGCGTTAATACTTGTCCTCCAGGTGGTCAGCCAACCCTTCAACTGCGTCAAGTGCGTCTGGAGTCACCTATTCACCATCTGCCTTAGTGATGAATCCACTACTAGAACCGTGTGGTCCGCATACATTGCCAAATGTGTGTTTGAGGATTTAGGAATATCGTTAACATACAGATTAAAGAGCACTGGGTCCACGAGGGAAGTATGCAGCACTCCAGCCCACATGTTTCTGATTTAGGTAGTAGCGTTCTCAAAGGCAGGGGAGAAGGTGGGATGGGATAGAAAATATTGTACAGCCTTATCCATGTAGAAGGATGGGTTCAGAGAGAGGAGTTTGAAAAGGATACCTTCATGCCACACGTGGTCAAAGGCCTTTGTCACGTCGAGAAAGACAGCACCAATCAGCCTGTTGATGTTGAAGTTCCTCGTGACCTGCTCCACGAGTCGGATGAGTTATTGAGACGTAGCTTGTCCCACCCGAAAGCTGAACTGCTCGTCCACCAAGATGCCCACCTCGTTAACATGTCGGGTCAGTCTTGCCAGTAGAAGTCTCTTAAACAACTTGCTCAAACAGTCGAGTATGCTGATTGGCCAGTAAGATGAAGTTAGGGCTGGGTCTTTATACGGTTTATGAAAGCAGAGGACGTTGGCGTGCTTTCAGAGCTCAGGGAAGTGAGTCAGGAGTAGAATGGCGTTAAATAACTCTTCGAGGAAGTTATTTGCCTTCAAGGGCAGCTTTCTGAGGACTGCGTAATTGATATCGTCGCATCCGGAGGCATTTTTTAGTCTTAGAGCGACTAACGCCCGTGACATTTCTGTCACCTCCGTGTATTCAGGTTCGTCCAAGGGTCTGTACGAGACCACGTTCGCAATGTTAATAGGGTCTTACGGGTCTTCAGTCGGTACAAATTATGCTTCTAAGTGCTCAGCGAGAGCATCGGCCGTTTTTTCTGGTTGGAGTTGGCCACCCCGTTACGACCTACAATAGGTGGCCTTTGTTCGGGGACCTGCATCAAGTTCCTCGTCTTGCACCACAGGGACCTGTCCTGTACATACAGGCTCTCAATCTTGACCTCCCAGACACTGTTCCGATATTCTTGGACCATCTCGCGAACCACATGGGTTTGGTGGTTCCAGGCCTTGTCTACCGGGTCTCTCAAGATTTGCCAAGCCTTCCTCAGCCGATTTTTCTCTTCTGGAGGTGCCTGAGGATAGAATCCGGCAGAGAGGCCTGTGGCGCCCTCTTAAAATGGTCCCTCGGTGTCTAACCTTTGAGCGACCCCTTTATGGCAGAAGTTATGGGTTTCAACCTCTATCTCAACACATTCGTGAACCTGTCCCAGTCAGTGAGCTTAAGTTCGGGTTATTTGGGGTGTCTATGAAAAATACTGTGCGTCCCAAGTTCACAAGAACGGGATTGTGATCCGAGTCTACCTCGCTAGACACTTCAGCACTAGCCATTTTCTGATCCTTCTGGAGATGACAACAAAGTTGAAGACGTCCGGGAAACCAAGAGGATTGCGAGGGAAGTTGCTGGGGATGGGCGTGCCGGAGGCCACCAAGCCATGTAGATCTATGATGTTGTGGAGCAATCCACCGTGATCGTACATAATATTAGTGCCCCGTAAAGTGTGCTTAGCGTTGAAGACACCACCGATTAAAATAGGCGTGATACCTCGAAGCAGCACTTCCATGTCAGCCCTCGTAGCCTGGTCAGACCGGCAGTAGGGAGGGAAGTAGATGTAAATGAGAAGCACTGGGCTGGTAGAGGTCACTAGTTGGATAGCTGTTGCTTCCATGTTTGTACCCAGTGGACCCAGGCATTTTATACAAGTTGAGCTGATGAACAAGGGGCGTGCGGGTGTCAGATACACTTTTCAGTGTTTGGTAGAGCACGTGGGCATCTGGCAATGACGGACACACCCTCACGAGCCATGTTCAAATACGCTCAGTACACTCGTTGGTCTTGTTGAGAAGGGAGTTGAATGGAGGTCAGTGCGTGCAACTCTTTCCCCGGAGACATTCTCCCTAGGCAATGTTCCCGAGACATGGTATTAACCAAATATAATATCAAACTAACAAATATAGTTAGATATACATATATATTTTACTATGGGATGTCATTTTCTCTAGCTGGTGTAGTTTGTACGGTCAAGCACTGCTGATCCCACTAAACCCATTTTTCCCAAACGCAAAAAAGGGCTAAGTTATTTAAATTTTACTTTCCTCATACCTAGCTTGTAGAAATAGTTGACTACACCTCCGTAGTGCACTACAAAACGAAAAGATAATCAACCGAGCCTGGTGAGTTTCTGATTTAACTTGATCTTTGGCATTTCACCTGTCTGTTTTTCCTGTAGTCCGGATGTCTTTAATATGCGAAAACGTTCAAATGCATTAACCTATATTTAAAAAATTTGGCAAGAATATTATTTAATCATAGTCTGAACAACGTATGTGCTGTTCATATGTTTTCAATCTTACTATCCATTTAAATATGGTAACTGCTCAAATGGTTTTGCGTTTATCTCATATCAATTGATTTTAATTTATAATTCTAAGAAATGGATAGATAAAGTTAGCTAGATAGTATTATAATTAAATGTTGACATAAAAATTGAGAATGACGTCTTAAACCACTTGAACAAGAAGAGTTATTATCAATAAATATAATATATTATTAAATGTTTCATTAATTTTTCTTTCTAAACTAATCAACATGGGAAAATTTCAAATTCAAATCAAAGGAGAAATTATAGCAAGTATTTTATCTATAATTCCAAAGAGATATAAGAGTATAATCATGATAATAACTTGAATGGAACCCACATAGGTGGCGTAGTTAGATAACTCACTGGTTTCGTGTTGATCTAGACTGCCCAGGACGGAGAAATTGAGATTCAAATTTTTCTTGGGTGAGCTGGGGGTGGTTTTTCCTAAAATGTTTTTTTCACTCTCCCTCCACGTGAATGTGGTTTCATTTTATATAAATTCAAGCTTCCCGATCCCTGGCCCATTAGCGTAATTAGTACTTAAGCGTATAACCCAAACGGATAGTAAGAGCGCTGCTAAATAAAAACTTGTATGGAGTGGGGTCTACTATTCACAACTACAAGTAACGTGTGAGTTGGGGTTTCTCTCAAGTATTCACAAGGTAAATGTTACTGTGATCTAAATTCTTAACTAATTGAAAAAAGAGTTGAAATAAATAAAATGTATATCACTAAACACACCCGCTGCCACACATATGAAAGTTAATTAAAATCCAACCCCTTGTGGGTGAGAAGTGGATGGAAAATTAAGGTCGACTAAAGTTGAGTCTCGCTACCATCATGTGGCATAGTTTCCAGTATTATTGGTGAGAGCAACGAACACATGGCTTTTGTTTCTTTTACGTTAGAAATAAAAGGGGAAATTATTCTCGTATATGAAAATTAACTTGGTATGGTCATGGTAAAAAAAGTTTAAAATTAATTCAGTCAATTTTTTGCCACACCGAGATTTTTTTGGTCATTAATATTTAACGTGTAAAAAAGTGACAGTCATTTAAATATTTAAAGGCAGCAATTTTAAAAACGTACCTGAACCTGTTGGTATGTGGGTGAAAGCGTCTGTCAGGACTAGTCTGGTTTGTCAGTGATAGGGATGTTGGGGATCTAGTCCCGGGTGGTTGTATTGAGCATAGTGTTTTCAAAATGTTTTACGCTCTTTCTTTATTAAAATGGGAATACACTTATTATAAACTTTACCTTCGCTATACTTCCTAGTTAGCTTTAGCATCATGTTCACCTGGATGGGTAGCTAGAAGCAAAGTTTAACAAATAAAAACATATTTAGTGATATTTAATGTGTGTTGTAGTCGTATATAAAGTTATCTCGGAGGTAAAAGTGAATCATAAACATTGACTCAATTACTAATAAACCATTCAAACAATTTACTCGCTTTATCCTGTTTTATTTTGAACATGGTGATGATTAGGATTTTAACAAAGCCTCCAGGATTATAGGAAAAATCTCACAGAATTGGCTGCACATATGATGCCTTAAAAACATCCCCCAAAACAATTAAAGTCCATATTCAAGACCCAAACATTTAACACACAACTTATAAATTATCCTAATGATGTTCGTATACAAAACACCAAGTTCTAAACACAGTTTACAATTATTAGCTTAATGATGTTCGTATCCAAAACCCCAAGTTATAATATCAGCTTACAATTATTATCCTAATCATGTTCGTATCTATAGCCCCACGTTCTAAGCAAACCTTACAAATATTCTAATCATCTCCACATCCAAAGCCCACGCTCTAAACACATTTATGTACTAGCCTAGCTATGCCAGCATCCAAGACCCCAAGTTTTAAAAACAAAACTTACAAACTAGCCTAGAGTTGCACGAAAAAAACAATTAGCTACATTATCACGAATTTAAATTCAAGCAAAGTAGAGTGACCTCATAAACAAATAAATTGTTTTAGAAACATTTAAAGAACAATTTCTAATAACTGAATTGAGCAATAATTAATAAAAAAATCCAACTTTAAAACTCTAGGCTTTATAAAATAATACATTTAAAAACAAATTAATCGATAGACCTAGAATTAAATTTTATAAATTAGACTTAACACATTTGTAAAGCAAGCATTTATAATTGTTTTTATTTTTAAAAAAAGATAAACACTTCCTAATATCTGTGAGGGCTAAATATTTTTGTTTGCTGTATGAGCAAGGGAGTTTATAGGCCTAATACATATAAAATGTATCCGGATTGTCGTATAAAAGAAGTGAGCAACTATACATGAAAACCACTCAGAGTACACCTGTACATAATTTGTACACCGCCCTCCGCCATCTAAAATAAATCATTTTTGATGAAACAATAAAATTAGGTAATACATAAAATTAATAACTTAGCATGGGATAAAATTACTAAGTAAGTATGGGGAAGCAATATAGATTATATTAACCGATTAATTTAATTATGTTTTGGTTCATTTCTTTATTTCAAAAAGGGTTGTTAAAAAATTTATTTATTTTGCTGTTGGTTTATTCATGATTGTATAAAATTTAAAATAAAATTATCTATGGATCTATCCATAGTTTATCTGTGATCAGTGTGTATAAATAATGTCCATTTACTAATATTAGAGCGTATTTCCGCGTTAATCTGAGGCTCTTGCCAAATCCACCATGAATTTACAAAATAGAGAATACTAAGCTCATTCATCCTGTGACGTCATTTAATCAATGACCAGCTCAAATGAGGAATTTGTTGTCTATATATAAAGACTCATTTTCATTAACTATAATCTATTGCTCTCGGACGGATTTATAAACTATTCGAAGGCACTTCTCGGTTGTTTTGTTAAATGACCTAGATGTTATTATTTCTACAAACAGACTAAAATATAATTGTTTCTATTATTTTTACTTTCTCTCGACACTTCGGAGAGGAAGTATTGTGATCGTCAAAAAAATCGAACTCGATATTTTGGAATTTGATAAATGTCGACATCAAATGAGCCTCTGGAAACAAAAAAGTTACTGTCACATTGCCGTTTGTCTGTCTGTGCCTCGAACTAGAAGTGAAACTATTTTACAAGTCGAGCTAAAGCTTGGCATATGGGGTTTTTTAAGCTCACCCCGAGGGTATTTGGGAATTATATGTCTAGCCATAAAATTAAGGGTAGTTTACTGAATATCAAAAAGAGAATAAATCGATTTTTTTAAATTTTACCATAACAATTTTGATTAAATTTTATATCTAGACACTTTTTAGTATTAGAAACAAGATGGCAATTCTCATATTCTCATGAAAATAACTTTGAGGGTAACTAACACATGGGCAATTTTCCAATTTTCATAATTTTTCAGCTGATTTGAGATAAAAAAAATAACATATAATTGGAAAATATCAGTTTTGTTAAAGACAAAAATCGTTTATTTGAAATTTATTTTTACTAAACCAATAATTTTTGAGCCATAAGAAAATATTATATACGTTTTAATTTAGGTCTTTGAAAACAAATTTATTAATAAGCCTTTTTGGTGTAAAAACAAATTTAAATTTTCTCAACTTTTCCGGTACGGTGTTTTCAGTTTCTAATGCCATGTAGCGTGTCAATCAGATTGATTGAACACCTACAAGGAAAAAATTAACTATTTATCACTATTCGTGTAATTGGGTGCCACGTTGGAGTTATATCGAGATATTGAAGATAAACTACCTCAAAGTTATACTCTCATACAAAAAAACTGCGTATTGGCCTACGTTCAAAACACGTGGATTAGTCAAAAAATTAATTATATAGCTTATATAGATATAGCTTAATAGACCTGAACGCTAGCTTTCTTCAGTGCGCTTTGACTGAAGACTCAAAACAATATACTGCCTTTGTGACCCCGTG
>CABFVX010000961.1:8016-52554 GCA_902151425.1 Timema shepardi
CCCATGGCTTCTTTGGTGCTGACTGACAGCTCACAGCTGACTTCTGACAGTCAACATTTAGGAATATACCTAAATTTTGACC
This sequence comes from Timema shepardi, assembly GCA_902151425.1. Taxonomy (NCBI): domain Eukaryota; kingdom Metazoa; phylum Arthropoda; class Insecta; order Phasmatodea; family Timematidae; genus Timema; species Timema shepardi. The sequence goes on from CABFVX010000961.1 coordinate 8,099, forward strand.
GTCAGAAGTGACAGCTGCTAAACACATGTGTTTGCAGATCATCTGGTTTGGCGTAGGGATACGTAATTTGGTCTGGTAACTTTTTAAAGCTGTCAGTCAGCACCAAAGAAGCCATGGGGCTACTGTATGTATGTATGTATGTATGTATGTATGTATGTATGTATGTATGTATGTATGTATGTATGTATGTATGTATGTGCGTCCTTGTGTTTGTAAATCGGCCTAGAGTTAAAACCATTTTACTGATCAGACTGAAATAAGGGTCTAGGATTTTAATAAAGTTCTACAGTATTTTTATTACCATCGAACTTTCCCTTAAATTAAGGGTAATCTACTCAATCAAATTATATTTAAAAAAAAGTGATTTTGTCGAAAATGATGTAATGACTTTGATTAAAATCTATATATAGGCATACTTTAAAAATATAAACAAAACTTTTTCTGGAAAATGTCTTAGACGGTGCCTTACACGAAAAGCTATCTTCAGTTTTAGGTGACCTGGTGGTCTAGGAGTTAGGTGTCGGACTTCTGTGCTGGGGGCCCGGGGTTCAATCCTCGGTCCCGGTTCAGATTTGTCTGAATGCTAAACCCTTCCTTAACCTCTGACAAGTCGTGTATTAATCACAACTTGTGAATGTGTGGAATGCCAGGCCTCCACCGTGGTTTGGATTCCACGTTAAACTGTAGGTCCTTCATTTCATCTCACAATCACCCTACCATTACACATTAGCGTAAGTACGTATAGCCCAAACGGGTAGTAAGACGCGGTGCTAATAATAATAATAATAATAATAATAATAATAATAATAATAATAATAATAATAATAATAATATCTTCAGCTTTGATTTATTTTTTGGCATATTTTCGCAACACTTTGAGATTTGAAAAAAAAATATCATTGTAAAGTTATATCACCAATAAAAATAAGCTTGCATCAGAAATAATAACTTCATAAAACGTATAGTTCCCGAGTTATAAGCAAATCTATTTTTAAAATCAAACTCTGGGACATGGGAGTTGGAAATTTACAGAACGAATACAACGCAGATAATAAGAAAAGCCTTTAAACTAGGAACTTCCAAATAAGAGGCTGGAAAATTCGGGTGAGCTCTCAAAACTTGCATTGCTTATAGAATAAGACGTGATAACAATTTCCTTAGCCCTTTATCGTCTAGATACAATGTTTGATATTGTTTAGGATACTAAAAACCACTAAAAATTAACGAGCACTAAAACAAAAGTTTATAAAAAAAGGGTCGAATTAGTGTAGTGATTCATAGTTAATAATTGAGATTATAACTAACGCCTAACTAGTGTAAGGAGAGCAACTAATATAAACATATGTTGACATAGTGTGGTAAAACGTGAATCTCTTTTGTGAAGCTTTTTTTTTTCCAACGAATAACTGTAAAATTGCCATTGTCTATCATTTAATTTATACTCTTTGGTGAAATATGATGATCTTTTTTAAGATTATGTTTCTGGTTCAATGTATATTGTTTCGTTTACCTTATCTTATGATCCATCTTAAGCATTGTCTATGAAATGCGTCTGTTTGAACACCTAGTCTGTTACTTTACACATGGACTAGAAACGGTTTCAAACATTTTAATAGATTTTAATTGATAGATTTTCTTAAATTTTTTGGGACTATCATAGCTAGTTTTTTTATTGTACAAGGAGAAAGGAGTACGACAGTCTTATGGTTTGCCGTACCAATTATTTTAAACGTTGTGAAATGGTTTCACTGGTCTCAATGCACTATTTTTTAAAACAGAACACAGAAAACTACATTACGATGTGACGTCTAGTTTAAACTGAAGCTAGGTACTATCCAGAGGGTGAGACGGACTCTTAAGAACGTGATTCCTCACCATTGAATATGGAGGCGGCACAGCCTTCCCTCTTCAACAGGAACATGAGAGAGGTGGTGTTGGAGGTGTTAAACTGCCTACTCTTTCGACAAACAAGAGCTAAAAGCGGAAAAGATACAACACAAAGAAATGCCCCGTCACGAGCGGTTTACAAAAAACAGGTAGCTTCTTGCGTAAACATGGGGATGGTATAGCTCATTCGCGGTAACACTGCTGTTTTCTGAGGTAGTAATTCCTCAACTTACAAGGGTTCAAGTTACGAAGACTCGTATGTACTCGATCATGGTACTTTGATTTACGACTAGCCTAGCCAGCTATCAAGTGCAACTTTAAACATAATATATGCAGTTATAGGTAAGTTTGTTTCTACTTCGGGTGAAAGTAATTTCATCAAACTGTCTTTTATTTTTTTATTTAGCACCGCGTCTTACTACCCGTCCGGGCTATACGCTTAAGTACTAATTACACTTATGGGTTAAGAATTGGTAAGGTTGAAATTAGATGAAGTGAACTCGCATTTGCATGGAGGGAGAGTGTAAAACCACCCTAGTTCACCCGACTGAGATTCAAACCTCGATCTTCCCATTCTCGGCAGTCTAGCTCAACATGACTAGCGCTTTATCTAGCTACGCCACCGAGGCAGGTCTTTTTATATTCATATTTAGATTTAATTATTCTTTGACACGATCATATTTGTCAATAATAAATTATATCTAAACACTAATTTACTTACACGCGGTTTTATTTGCGCAGAAGCCTTCGGAATGATCTAACCATATAAGTCAAGGACTATTTTTTTAATTTGAGGTAGACCTATTTAGCGTACACTTTCTGAACAGTTTGATTGTTTCAGCATGAACTATAAACTAACCTAAATTTATAACAAACCCAATAACCAGGCTCCAGCCGTTAATTAATTACTTTGAAAAAGGAAACCCACATTTCATCAAATATACATTTTTTGGCCATGACGATAATCGAAACCGAAACCTCTGGCTTAAGAGACATACATGCTATTGGCCAAGTTAAAGTATTGGACTCAATGACTAGAGTTGAAAGGATATTTTGTTATTATATTTATTTATTTATTTATTAGCACCACGTCTTACTACACGTTAGGGTTACACGAGTATATAATAGTTGCGCTAATGTGTTAGGGATGAAAAAGGTGTAATTAAGAGGAATTTTGACAGAATAAAAGTTAAAACCAATTTAGTGAAACCACCTACAGCATATCCAACCAGGTTTTCAACCCCAATCTCCCTTCCCCGTCATAGCAAGTTCAGTCTATTGCAAAAGTGATGCCTTAGGCCATTCCACCACCAAAGCAGATTTGAGAGCTTACTAAAAACAGTTTCTTATTCATTGACCTAACATAATTATTTTATCACTTTGACAATTGATGAAATTTGGCTAGTAGGTCATGCCAAATAAACATGATCATATTTGCAGATCAGTAGAATACATAAACTATTTTTATTGTAACGTTTATTTGTAGAAAAAAGTCAAATACTTCAATGAATCGATTATATCTAGGTTTTGGTATTTTTAACTAGCTGGCTTTAGACTCACGCCTTAATTACATTTTGGATCGTAATAACTCTGAACCAGTTTCATAGTCAGATTTAGTAGTCCTACGCCTCAAGTGTGGCGCTATACTATATACAAGATGACACCTACCTCAAACAGAATAGAATGTGTCAGTCTCATAAACGTAACAGACCATTTCATTCGAGTTTGGGTAGGTGTAGTCTTGTATTTAGCATAGCACCTTACTTGAGGTGTACTAAGTTTGACTAAGAAACTAGCCCATTCCATTCAAGTCTAGGTGTCATCTTGTATTTAGTACAACACCTTACTTGGAGCGTACTAAGTCTGACTATTAATCAGGCCCTATGTACTTGTAGATTGAACACCCCTTGGACTAATCGTAGGATTGATCCACCACAGTTATAGCCTGCATCAAATCTCATTTACACACTTCGTAAACTCTGTATTCTTGTAATATTTTCCAAATTTATAATTCTCACGACTTTTAGTTTTGTGTACACAATTCATATCCTCAATCGCGTGATATTGAGACAAATAATGGTAAAGTGTGATACTTTTTCATATAAAATTGGTCAAAATAAAAGTTTAGGCAAATTAAATATACAAATACGGATTTTCACCAATATATCTTTAATGGCTTTAGTTAAATAACATATCTTAACATAATACTGTATTACAGATTTCAATTAATTGAGATCATAGATAGGTAAATAAAACCAAGATTATTAGCCTTACTAAGTGTTCTGTCTTACGACAAGTTAATTCCTTTTGTCAGTGAACTTATACCACTAATACGTCCTGTCCTCTGACTCCTTCTTCAACTCCCAGAACTTTTGTCTTTTCCTCAAGTCATCCAATATTTGAAACCCCCTTCTTCCTAAACTCCTATTTTCCTCCTTATATGATGCCTAGCAGAAGACAGTTCCTCATAAGTATGTGTCCGATCCTGTTATCTTCGTACCGAAGAATAATATTCAAAATGGTTACCTTCCCACCCATTCTTCTTATGACTTGTTCACCTGTCACGTTTTGAAAATGTCTACCATTTTCTTTACTATCACTTGTGCTTTTATTTCAATTTGCACATCTATGTTTGCTCATTTGTCTGAGATTGGTTTTTTGTAGCCATCCGTAAAGACAGTCTTCGTGAAAGATAATGTTGATTCCACCTATTCGGATTGCAACGGATCATGACTGTGAACAGAGAAAACTTTTACGGACCATGGATTTCACAGTTTACGGATACGAAATATGTAGCTGAGGCTTTGATGTTCTATGCGAAATAAGGCTCAAGTCCTGTCTTGTCCGAGTTGTTAGTAATGGAAAGCTCGAGAGTCAAAACCTCAGCCACGTGTAAAAAGTTGACATTTCTAAGGAGCACCTTAAATATACAAATATTACGAAGAAGTAAAATGTTTATTTCTCGACACTTTTCTAACTAATATAATAAACATTAATTTGTACATTTGTATTTTTAACTAAATAAACTAAAAAAGGGGAGGAATGTATATTAAACTATTAGCACATTTATGGTGGGTATTTTGTAGTGCCTTGAACAAATCTAATTCAAATGCATTGAAAATTTACCAATTATATTATTATAGTGCCCTACCTAGTTTTGTAATTACTATACATCCTTAATACGATAAGATTTAGAAATAGTATTGATTTTCCACGGGGCTTTCATTTCCTTGACACTAAAAAAAAGTGTATTTGGTGGTTTTCAAATCAGATTCAGAGTGCAGCTTGCTAAATTTTAAGACACGTTTAATAAGATTTTATTATTTACTATTAAATTTTCAAATACGTCATAGTAATCAATCTCTAGTAAGAAATTTGAGAAAAGAAGAGTGGGCTAGAATTGTTTGAAACATTAATAAACAAATAATTCTAGCTAAAATTTCCAGTAGCATAAATATCCTAATTTATTTAATAAAAATAATGTCTATACTTTTATATTTTGAATATTAATATTGAATTAACCTTTACTCTTATGTTTTCGTTGGTTTTCTAGCAAAATTTGATTACCTTTTATAAACTACGACTTTTTTTATCGGTCAATATTGGTAACACTATCTTATTATAATTAGTGTTATTTTGCAGATATTTATAATATTTATCAAAATTGATAGCTGTAGATCTAATGAGCTAAGGTGTGATTGCGTGAAAATATATCTAAGAGCTTTTTATAGCTGTCGAATATGTCCATTCATAAGCAAATTGGGGTGTATAAGTGGTTCCTTCCAGACTATAGCCTAACAAACTTTTATCCCTCAATAACTTACAGAGCAGTCACACTTTGTGCTACCGTTGTTTAGCACTTCTATGAAAAAAAAGAGGGGTTGGGGCGCAAACATACACGGGGGTAGGGCTACCTTAAGGGCGTCAAGAGTTAGAAACGAAACGACCCAGCGTCGCAAACAATACCTAACTAACATAAGCATTTTTTTTTCCAAGACCTCTCCGCAACTACTAGTGGACTTAAAGACGATGCTGCGACCTGGTAGTAAATATTGACAATTAGAGGGGGGAAGGGGGAGTAATATATGTCTATGACGCCTGTCCTATCTCTTCACAACATTTTTAAGGGCCCTTCTGGCGCCGGTAGCTCATAAAAATATGTTTTACAAACATGTCTGGTTCGAGATGTCCAGGTTGAAATTAAAAAGGTGTGGGCTGAGGAGATTTTGAAACTTAACGCTCTTGACCAATGATGAGTTTCGTTCAGTTATTGACTGGGTTTTTTCATCACTGCATCTCACTAACTTTTCAAGTTTTCATATAATAGTTATAATGGTGTAGTTATGAGGAAATAAGCATTTTAGAGGTAATCCACCCACATTTACTTTGAAGGAGAATAGGGGACCATTTTGGAAAAACCACCCTCAGTAGATACAACTGGGATTATAACTAAGGATGTCAAGCCCAATTCTTCGATACCTCGATACCCCCAATTCTTACTGGAATCGATCTTAATATTACGATTCTCGATACTTCCGATTCCTAGCTCTCAATAAAAGTACTGACAACTAAGCAAAACGAAAAAATCCACAATGAGTAGTAATTGATTATTTCCATAATAGTCTATTTGCTGTTAGTTGTTATATATTTTGGTTCAATTAATGATTCCTTAAGGTTAAAAGATTTGTTTTTAGTTTTTATTTTGCTAGGAAGTTGAATAAATATGTTTATATATGAGGTTGGAAAAATAATAAAATAGGAAATGTTCAAGAATCGAAAAATCGAGTTTAAACTTAAGAATAGGAATCTAGAAAAACAGGTATCGTGACATCTCTGATTATAACCAAATTTCCCCGTATTCAATAGGTTAGTCTAACAGGCGAGTGATGACTTATATCATTCAACCAATGAAACAGGTAATTATTAATGTAATAATCGTTACCATGGTAAAGTGGTCTAGGGTGCTAGCCTTGCAACACCCTTTATTAATCTTTCAGTTTGGGGCGTGAATCTCGGTCTGGTAAATTTAAGATATTTTATTAATTAAATGTTACAATGATTTTATGCCCTCTCCATAAGGTTGTGATGGTGAATTTCCTCGTAGTAATCCTTCTCATATCTATTACTAGTATCAAGTAATTAACAACAATTACGCAACAAGAAAAATTAAATATTTATATTATTGAGTACTCCCATGAACGAGGCCAAGTTTATTCAACCCGCACTGGTGGACACACATAAAAAGTTGTTAGTCTTGTATAATATGGTTTCCTCTACGAAAATACCAATACATTACTTTTAAATTATACCTTTCTTAACTCATAGTCCATAAGTGTGGGTAAGAATATATCCTGGCTGGGTATTAAGATGCGAAACACTTGAAAAATGTTTATTAAATAAATATGTTCAAAAAGAAAGAAGTTTCATGTCCTGGAAAAAGCAAATTCAACTCGCACATTTCAATGAAAGAGAATATATATCACATTAAAACCAACTAAAAAGAACAACTGAGAGGCTCAAATTTACCACAACACTTTGAAAATAAAACATTCCTCTTTCCCTGGCCCCTTCCCCACAATCTTTAACTGCAAAGCGTTAATGAGTCCAGCTAATTGCGCTACTCACACACATACACAAAGAAGAGATCTAAGGGCCACAAGCTTCTAGTGATAAAAGAACCAAACAAATTGAGGAACTTATAATGGTCGCACGCCGTGCGATAGCCACGCAAGGCGCATGCGCACCACTTTCACCTGTGCCTGGCGTAATGTGCCCCGGGGTAATTACACGTGTTTAATACCTCCATTTGGTACAAACAGTCATAATTACAACTTCATTTATACACCCTCTTTTCTAAACTATAACTATTATCTGGATTAGGAGAATGATTATAATTTTTGTTTGTTTGAATATGACAAAATTGAGGTATACTCTTATATATATATATATATTTGATGTTCATAGTTAATAATTTGATAAGAAATAAAAAAATATATGATTAATCTAGCTTTTGCATAACAATATGATTTGAATAAAATCAAGGATGATAAATATATTTTAAGATAATAAGTTATACACAATATATAGAATATGATAATTTTTTTTTGTCAAATAGTTTTTAAAATTAATCATATCAAACCCTAGTAATGAAATTTAAAATGTGTATGAAAAATTTAGAATATAAAAACCAAAATAATTTAAATGACGACCATCTCTTACAGAATAATAATATATTACATTAATTTATTTTTATAGCACCACGTATTACTACCCGTTCGGAATGTACGAATATAATTCTAATGATTTTTAGGGATTAGGAAGGACATATTGAGAGGAAGTGTAGTCACATTTGTGGTGTTAGAGAGTGGAAGACGCATTTAGAAAGACCAAGTACACCTGACCAAGATTTGAACCTCGATTTTCCCATCATCGGCAATCTAGTTTACTGCTATAGTAGCTCCTTAGACCATGTGGAAACCGAAGCGTGTCATTAATAGTTAGTGAAGTTATGTATTAAAATTGAGAAGGTTAGCTATAAATGAAATTGAATAAATATAAAATCTCTAAGTCTATATATTTCGTATTTATTCCTTATAAAAAATGGAATTAATTTTTCCTTTGAATAATTGAATATTTTATATATATATATATATATATATATATATATATATGTGGGTTTTTTTATAGTCTTAGGCTCCGTTTGTATAAAAATATTTATTAATACATTAACCACGTCTTACTCCATGATGACTTTTCGTATATTCACATTGAATGTTGATTAGGAAATTGGAGAAAAATTATTCGCATTTGCGTGAAGCGAGTGAAGTTAACCATTTAGAAAAAAACCCACTCAGTTTCACCCAACTGTGATTAAAACCCTGACCTCTTTGTCACTGACACGGTAGACCAAATGAAACTCACTGACCATAAATGTGAGTGAAAATTGAAAAGACAAATTAAAATAATAATAATGTAAATTTGCTAGTACTAACCAAGGGGTAGTAAGTAGATCTTGGCACCGTATTTACAAAATTGTAGCACCACCTTAGGAAATATTAAAATAGGGTAAAATTAGTCACTAAATGATTTATTTGTAACTTAAATAATTCGAATAAACCTGCCATGTAATAAAAAATAAGTTAGGGCCTGTATTTGATCATTAAGGGAAAAAACGACCAACTTTAATAACGCTTCCCTCTTTACCTTATTGTGCTATTTTTCATAACATATGAAGATATGAGAGGGGAGGAATTGAAGAGAAAACATCAATATTAGCCAACTCTACAACTGAAAAATTAAAGTTCACCTATTAGGTTTTACCACCTCGTCGGCGTGTCACTACGGCATTGAATGTCCGCCTGTCTATCTGGGAATAGAAACATAACAGTAACAGCTGGATAATCCTGATAAAAACGTCATTACAAACTAACATCCCGGTATTCTCTGGAACGTATGAAGTGAGCAATGAGATTAAGCCTGCATTTAAAATTTTAGGTGTGTAGGGATGGGGCAGGAGAAGGGGACTACATTTAACATAGCCGTTAAGTGTGTTTGTTTTTAATGTACTCTTGTACGCTATTATTTTGAATTAAATACAGTTTCTAAATGCAAGATTATAAATTCAAAGAGACACAAAGTACAGTTTAATTTTCAAAGAAATAATCTCGAAAGATTTTTTTTTTTTTAATTTTCAATGCAGATCACTAACCGAGGTTATACGATTATAATGCTTATGAGATGAGATATGCTAAATTTGGAAGAGGTTTAGCCATCTTTGCGGGGAGGGAGAGTTGATAAACTTTCTGAAAAAAATATCTTTAGTACACCCGACCAAGATTCTAACTTCTATTTTGACAAACCAGCCTATTAGGAGAGTGACACCTTAGACCATTTGACCACTAAAGCTGGTTTAGAAAAGTTAATAGATCTTCTTTCACTTATTCATACGTCAAGATATACAACCTTAGACTGTATTTTTTATATATTATCAATACCTATTAAATAACATCAATAAAATAGTAAAATGCTAAATTTTATTATCACCGCTACTTTACTACCTGTTCAGGTTATACGCATATATGATAATTACTTTAATAGTGTAGGGATGAAGAATAAAGTATTTGAGAGGTAATCTACATGAACTAGCGTGGGAGGAGAGTTGGAATCCATTTAGAGAAAAGCTATCCTCAGTAGAACCGATCGCGATTCGAATCCCAATCTCCCCGTCTCCAGTAGGCTAGTCTAAACTGAGTGATGCCTTAGACCATTCGGTCACCGAAAGGGTTAAAATACTTTCAATTTTGGATGCAAAAATACATGTTTATATTTTCTAAAAAGGACAATCCTATTAAAATTATAAAGTAATTAAAGCAAAGAATATATTCCACTCATTTTTCAAAAGCTATAAAGTAGAATGAACTAATAAGCTATACCATATCTGATACTCGTACATAGTACACACGATTTTAGTCAAAATTATTTATGATCCACCCTTACCTGTTGGTTGCACAGTCCTAAACGTCAGGCTGGTACTAGAATAGATGGCTGATGACGGCTTCATATCTTGACCTAATGCACTGGAAATTGTTTTCTAAGATTGATTTATAACCCGTTGTTTTTCAATCTTCTTTCCACACTAATACTGCTACACTTCCACCAAACTTCCTTATTTGTTAAACCAATAATTAAACGTTAAATTAAAACATTTGTACTATAAAAGAACCCACAAAAAGTATTTTTTTTAAATCATTTAATCATATTCTTAGAATTATCTTCTCTTACACCCTAACATTTAACAATTCTACTGTCGACCTCAGTAGTCTTGTTGTAAAGTAATAGCCTAAAGACCCGATGCTCCCGGTTTCAAACCCAGCTGGGGTTGACGGATTTTTCTTGAGCGATAAAAGTCTGTAGCACATCTTCCTTCGGAGGGGAAGGAAAGCCGTTGGTCCCATGTCGATTGTAGCATGTAAAAGAGCCCTTGAAGGTATGTAAAAATACCTTTACCAGCAAATGTGGCGGGCCCTTGTACTCTCACTCATAGACATTCTCATGTGCTGATATAATCAGTCGGTTCAGAAAGTTCACGTTAAATGTTTCAATTAAATATTATAAAAATAGTATATCTGGGGTAGAAAGAAGAAGATACAAATAAATGGAAGATTGTGAAACAATTTAATGGGAAAACATCCTCAATACACCCAACTGGGAATTTGAGACCCGACACCCCAGTCAACGGAAAATGGGACTAGACGAACTTGACGTTTAGTACGCATACCCACCGTAGTGTGTATTAAAATAAAACATTTATTATTGTTTGCTGTTTTCATTACAGTACTGTGCCTTGTATAATCTAAGACCACAAATGTAATTTGAAAACTATTATTTAATGGAAAACTAAATATTTTTTCAAATGCACATTTTTACAGATATTTATAGATAGAACATATATTATATTGATATAATTTAATATGTGGCTAACTGCTTCGTTGGTAATATTGCTGAAGACGTTTCTCCCACAATATACTAGACTGCCGATGACAAGGAGATGAGATCGTGGCTTAAATCCCTGTCGGGTGTACTGAGGGTGGTTATCTTAAATGGTTCTTCACTCTCCCTCCAAGCAAAATGGGTACATTTGCTTTAAATCCAACCTTTCTCATCCCTAATTTATCAGCATTGTTAGTACATGTGAGTATTATCTGAAAAAGTAGTATACGTGGTGCTAAAAAAGAGTTGTGGTTCTATATACGGGTTATACTATATAATATAAAATTATTTATTTAAAAAATACTAAAACTTATATAAATGTCTGCCTTATATTAAAGTGATTTAAAATAAATATTAACGTGTATAATGGAAATATATTAATAAGTTAGCTAGTTATAGTGTGTACCTTTTCGTATGTCCGAGAGATTCATTAAAAAGAACTAACTTTTACTTTGGTTTCTGGAAAAAAATAAAATAAAAAAATCTCACATTCATCCAATGCGCAAATTAAAAGTAATACGTTGTATATGTACTCTAACTAACTCGTAAAACAATACTTTTTTTTATTCCACAGAGAATATAATTCAACCTGAAATGTTCACTACCTTTTTAATATGGTTTTTTACCACAAAAAAAGAGAGAAAGGGCTAGTTAGGGGAGTCGGCAGAAAGTACGACTCGGGAGTTGACCTAAAATGCCCAGTCTAGGGTGAAAATGTGAATATGAAGGGTCTTATAATGGGTGGGTGAGGTGATGGGGAGGTGAATATTATAAAAAAAAAAAGCATAAAGTTCCTCTATCTTTCACATTCATACTCCAAACTCTTTTCAACCTTCCACAGTAAAACAACCCTTCTCTACACTAGAAAAAAAAACCTCTCCCCCTTTCTATCTACCCCCCTCTTTAACAACATAGCAGAACAGTAGACAAAAAGAACAACGTAAAACTGGACGTTATAATGATCTGGAATTGGCAATGACTTTTAATTAAAAATCCCCACTTAAAAAAAATTATTATTCACGTCTGAATGAATGCATTAATTCCTCAGATTTTATACTATTTTGAAAATATCCTTTTTTTCTCTCTCTTTCTCTCTCTTCCTCCGCTCTCCATTTGCTGCCCTTCAGCCTCAAATGATCATTCAACTCAATTCACCCCCTTTATCTAACAAGGTAGTCTACACAGATTTTAAATAATTGCAACGAGAACTGTTTGAGTATTGCCCAAACAAGCTGTACAAAGCCCATTGCTTGTCATTTCAAGTTGGTGGAGTGAAGAACACTTTCCCAACAGGAAGCTTTGGTGAACGATTGTGTACTTTTTTTTAATTGAGATATTTAACCGCATCGGCGAACACATGTACTAAATGTCAAATTCATCTAATTTGGTTAGTGATGAGATTGGGATTCAAATTCTGGGTGTAACGATTTTTTTCCTTTTAATTATTTCCCATACGCAATCTACGCAAATATGCACGTATTTCTTCTAAAACTTGCCTTTTTCATTCCAACCTCATTAACGTGATTAAATACTCATAGCCCTGATGAATAGCTATAGTATAATTAAACATCTTACAAGCTAACTTAACATAGAAAAACAAACCTAGTGTTATATTTATAAATATTTAATAATTGTATATTTTGAAGAATCTATATTGTAATAGTAATTTTTTTATAATCCTAGCTAGGATTTGAATCAGAATCTTCTAGATTTGAAATTGACCATCCTAAAGACCTTAGGTATGGATGTGAGCGTAATACTGTTCCAGTTAAAATACTGTGTTTTTTTCCTCTTTCTCTAAGAGGTGTATTTTACTACACTAACACTCCTTAACCTGTCTATTTAAATATTGTATTATTTAAGTAGTTAATATTCAGTGAAAAATTCAGCGAATAAGAGTTTCTTAGTAGTAGAGAATTAAATGTAATCAAACAAGTATGAAACTGGACAATTGTTCTAATTATTATTATTATTATTATTATTATTAGCACCGCGTCTTACTACCCGTTCGGGTTATACGCACTTACGCTAATGTGTAATGGTAGGGTGATTGTGAGATGAAATGGAGGACCTACAGTTTAACGTGGAATCCGAACCACAGTGGAGGCCTGGCATTCCCCACATTCACAAGATGTCTTGTCAGAGGTGAAGGAAGGGTTTGGTAATCACATAAATCTTTGCTGGGACTGAGGATTGAACCCCGGGCGCCAGCATAGAAGTCTGACACCTTACTCCTAGACCGCCAGGTCACCAACAATTGTTCTAACTATAGTGTTATTTTAACTTCACTTCAAAATTACAAATGTGTATGTTTTGTTTGAATTCTATATCAGAGATTTGATTTTTAAGGACATGTAATAAAATAGAAAATAGAAATATATTTTATTATATCGTCTGGTGGATTAACACAATTAATAAAAGAAATACGTGTATTCCAACAAATTTCCTAAAGTCTAAACTTTAAAACATAATTTATTTTATTATAAACCTTTATATTTATAATCGTGCAGATGAAGTTTTATTAATCTTACCAACAAATAAACCCCCAAAAATTACAAACCTGTGAAATTTTTATATAAAAGAAGAGGTAAGGGTGAGTTTTACTAATCCTAAATTCATGGAATCTTAATAAAACATCTATATATCAAGATTAACAATTTTTAGATTCAAGATCCTAGAAATTGTGGGTCTATAGGTCTTTATTTATATATTTTTTCAAACATTGAATACGATTATTTTTAGAGCTATTATGACTACAATTAGTTTAGGGAAATAACTATAAGACGCCATGAATGATCAAACCTCAGGAAACTAACCATCAATTAACTGAATTTTGGTTCATATTAAAACATAAATGTTAATATCTATTTCTACAACAATTTTTGAATTAATGTGAACATAACATTTTCTCATCAAGTCACATTACGAATTTGGGCGGTTAATCACGTTAGTGAAGTTGAGATGAGGAAGGTGTAATTTTTAGGAAACGTGATTTCGTATTTTAATGGAGGATGAGTGAAAAACAATTTTGGAAATAAAACATCCTTAATACTACATACTGGGATTTAAACTCCGATGTCCTTGTCATAAAAGAGTCCAATCTATTGGGAAAGTGACGCCTTATATCATGCGACCATCTAAGCAGATAGTAAAATAATAATACCAAGAAAACGAATGATACACACTTTGGAAATATAGTTTCTTTCACTTAACAGGTTATACAAGATTCGAATCTTAGATCTGGGAGTGGTAGTTTAAAGGAAGATCCGGTTTGGGGAATTGATTCAGAAAGTGAGAGGATTACAACCAATTATAGTTTAATAATAATGATAATATATTGTAATAATGTCGCACTACCAGTTTCAATGGCTGCATTGATTAAGGTGTCACACTTTCAATATACTAGAATGACTATGACTGAGATATTAAAGTTCGATCCCAGTCGGGTGTATCGAGGGTGGTTTTTCCTGAAATTGGTTTATATCTTTCCTACACGCAAGTGTGGGTACACTATCTAAATTTAACCTTCCTAATCCCTAACACATCGGTGTGTAACCCGAACGGGTGGTAAAACGCGATGCTAGAAAAAAATTGTCCTTTGTGTGTGTGTGTGTGTGTGTGTGTGTGTGTGTGGTCTTCTTTTTTCGTTAAAGTCAGATAAACCCAAATTCAAGGGAAATAAAAATGTCAAACTGGAAATTCAGAATAGTTCAAAACTAAGAGGACTACTCAAGGCTGTAAGGACCAAATCATTCTTGTAAGGGACCCTAAGTTTCTTTTCCTAATGACCCTCGAAACTGTCCGTAGCTCAGAGTGCCTCTTCAAGTCCACCCCTCTTCTGATAGAAACACAACGACCGATTGGAATATTGCGTCATGTCACTATGGGGGTTGATGGAGGGGGAGGATAATGATTCCACCGAGTCACACTATAGTCCAATCATCATAGGAAGGAACTTAGAAAAATAAAAAATATACTTTTATAATATTTTATTATTTTAGAAGTGTTATTTCACTGGTATCAACAAGTGACAGTTGCTGATAACATGACTTGACACATGAATACATGAAAATAGATCTAGTAGATATTATAACTACATACAAGATTCTTCCTATGGAATTTGAACTATAAACGTCCGCGCTATAAACACTATGTTGGTCAAATAAGTATGGGATAGGTGCAAATAGATTAAATATATCCGTGTTTGCGTGGAAGGGATCGAGGTGAAAAGCTTACTATGGAATTTGATCCCAGACCTCCATGTCACTGGCAAGATTGACATACAGGCCACATGTTATAACAACTCAACAACTTACGAGCTTAGTTGTATCGCTCTGTGACAGCTAATAATCAAGAAAATCTTGGACGACTTCTCAAAGTGCGAAATTATGGTGAAGTGATAAAAGTGATAGAAGTCATATAAATGACCAATGCGACTACAAATTAGTGACATTTATTTAATTAATAAATAGAGGCGTCGATTTACTTGCCAAGTGCGGTGATTAATTGTCTAAGAAACCTGCCTCAGTGACCGAATACTCTAAGGCGTAACGCTCGTGTTACTGCTGATGATGGAGAGATCGGGGCTCTAATACCGGTCGGGTCTACTGAGGGTGGTTTTCCCTAAAGTGTTTCCCACTTTGCTTCCATGCAAATGTGGTTATATTACCTCTAAAATTCTTCCTTCTTCATCCCTAGCCCATTAGAGTAGGTATCAAATATGAGTATAGCCTGAACAGGTAGTAAGACAGGGTGGTTTTAAAAAAAGTGTCAAGAAGTAACGTATAGTGCGCATAACGTGAGTGGCGCAATAGTACAGTCCTGAGGCACACTAGTGTGGGACTTCTGGAACATTCACAGGTTTTTTTTTAGATTGCTAACCCATTCATACAAATGTGACAGTAAGATCTCACTCACACAACTGGTCTTCACAGCTTCACTAAGGCATACTGGCATATGTTTTCAGATAGTTATATCTAAAACTGTGTTCCAAAGAATACGCTCTATTCGGGACACTTATTTTGTTTCTTTAGTTTTACATCACCTTTGAAAAATATTGTTATTTAATCCAATAGTTTGGAGAGATTTTAAATGTGGTGCTGGCGAAGACTTGAGAAGATTAGGTGGACATAAAGGGTTACAAATGAAGACGTCTTAAGAAGAGTCGGTGATATGAGAACCATTATGAATATGATTCCTCGGTACAAAGCAAACTGGATAGGGCACATCCATAGGAGGAACTGTATTCTGAGGAAGGTCTTAGAATGAATGGTTGAGGGAAAGAGGAGCTTAGGAAGATGGAAGATGGAAGATTCAAATATTGGATGACTATAAAGAAATAAGAAAATTTGAGGAGCTGAAGGAGGAAGCAAAGGGCATAGCGCATGGACGGATTGAGTTTACTGACAAAAGGAATGGACCTGTCCTAAGACAGAACATATAATAATATTAATAATAAGAATAAAATGTACTACTGTAAGTTATTTTAAGGCAGAGCTATTTTGTATTTGCGAATGAAAATAAGGAGATAAAAACAGTTAAGATAGTGAAACTTTAAGCCACAGTAATATTTCCCATCCAATATCCATTAAAAGAATATTCTTTATTTTAAAGGTAGAAAAGCTAATCTATCTACTTTCACGAATTCACACATCAAGTCATGGGATTGACAGATGCCACTTTTGATATATATTATCAATACCTACTAAACAACCCTGATATAATCATAAAATATTATAAATATTTGGCTTCAAAAAACATGTTCTTGTTTCTATGAGGCCCTCGCTATGAAAAGTGAACTATAGTATCAATACATGTTATTGAAATAACCCTATAACCACCAATAAAACGCAATATTTGTACTTTTCCTTTAAAAAATCCTACTATAAATAAGTACACCTTTGATTTATCAGCTTGATTCAAGCAACAAAGTTTGTAGAAAACCTTGAATCAAATGATAGATGGATGTGTACAAATAATCAAAAATAAATATCAAGCGATTGGAAACAAAGGAATACTGAGCGAAAAAAAAAGTTAAAAAGCATATCAAACAAAACACGAGAGTAAATATCAAATTCCCACATGAAATCGGGAGGGCGTGAGTGAGAGAGACAGAGCTACAGGAAGAGAGAAAGATGAATCCATAAACAAAAAGGAAAGACCAAAAATAATGATGATTACATAACACAATAGGGAACGAATAACACAAGTGACAAGGAACCAACTAAGTAAATAAGATGAAAAATAAAAAAGAGGCGTGTGAAATGGTCGAAATGAACGAACAGAAATCAAAGAGTTGATAAGGCAAAAAAAAATGTAAAAAAGGTGAGGGGGAGTGTTGAAATAGATGTGACTCGAGATGACGATGGTTATGAAAAGATTATCTACCTTCTCCCTCTGCCCCGATCCTGGTCGGTACGTTTTGTATGTGTGGAAGATTATATAAGAGACGCCGGAGAGCGGCCCGGTGCCTGTAAAAAGAAGACTCGACAATGAACATTTTTCGGCCTAGTCACCCCCGTCAATTGTCGCCCCGTCATGCCACCGAGAAGACAGCCGAGAGGTGTGGTCGGCCAGTGATTGTAGAGGAGAGGGGACGACTTGTTAACGACGCGACTTCACACCTTGTTATGTTAGGATCCGACACTACCCATACTCCTCTGAAATCTCCTCGATTTTGTACAGATGACGGTCCTTTTTGGCCATATAAGCCGCAATCATCCCGTACCCGAGGATACGTAAGAGGCTTAGACGTATTCATGGAAGAATGGACTAAACAACATTTTAGTCAATGGAGTTATCTAGGCTCAGTCACAGCGTGCCTTGTACTGAATAGTAATCCTGGGTTTAAAACCCCAGTTAGGGGAATTTTACCTACATTTAAAGTGGGATGGAATGGTCAAGAGCTAAACTCAGTATTTTTATATTGTTTATAATAACATAACTTTCTGAACCATAAACTATGAGTAACTTTATGATCTAGGTTTCAGAATTCATGGCTACAGATCCACACATCCTGGGTTTGATCCTCGTCACTTCAAGATTTTTCTGTAAATCAGTGGGTCTGGAACGGGGTTAAACGCAGCCACGTGAAGACAAATGAGGAGCTACTTGAATGAAAAAAAACCCAGTGGTTCCGGTCTATAAAACTGAGATTAACGGCTGGAAGGTTTATTGCACTGACCACATGACACCCTCTAACCCAAGAGTTGGCACAATCTTCACAAGAAGACGAATGCTACTTTGTCGGTATAACTCAATTACAGTCTGACGCTATGAAGTTTTTTTTTATAAATACAATATGTCTTCCATTGCAACTTAACGTAGGTTCCATATTAAAGAGTAGGGCCTATATTTAGGTGTTACTGTAAGATTGTAAAATGTTGTCTGAGTAACATATTACTTTTTAATAGTTTAACAGCCCTAGTACCTCTAACTCTCAAAAGGAATTGTCTTCCCAAGTCACACAAATACATTTGCCAGTAAAGTTGCTTAGAATTCAAAACTTCAGTGAGTCTTACTATCATTTATAAGCTTTTCAAACTCTACTTCAGGTAATTGCAGAAATTTTTATTTAAAATTCACCCTTCACGTCGGTGCACTTAGTGTAATTTTATTAAATGCAATAGTGGTTGTATAGTATAGGCCCTAAGGTTGTATTCTTACCATTTAGGATAATGACTTCAAGATGACTAAAAGTTTTAGGTTAAAATCTTGGCCAGCTGTACTAAAGGTGCTTTTCCATAAATTGATTATCACTCTCTTCCGTGCAAATGTCAGTACATTTATTCGAAATTCCCCCTTAATTATAACTACGTAAATAGTGTAGCTATGTGGTTAATCTGGAAGTGTTGTATAATACAGGACATAACAAATAAAGGGCTATTTTCTTGTTTCCAATAAAAAATTATTAGTGGGATGAGCAGCTCTAAAATATTTTGAAAATAACAAGAAATTTGTTAGATTTCATTCGTAATTTTGTTCCATCAGCTATTAGAAAGTACTCTCCACACACTGTGCAGACAATTGGTGTCAGATTTTCGCTTAATAGTTCCAATTTCGTAGCGCAAACCGCGTGACTAATTATGCCACTAAAAACATGGAGTTTCATTAAAACTAGGATGTAGAATTTAATAAATGCTATGAACTATGACTATTTGTTAAATGTAAACTTATTTAACATGAAGGATATAATATAAGCAAATGTATCCTCTTAATTTTAAAAACTATTCTGAACAACAATAATAATAATAATACTTGACACCACGTCTTACTACCCGTTCGGGTTATACGCTTAAGTACTAATTATACTAATGTGTTAGGCATTGGGAAGGTTGACTATAGAGGAAGTGAACCCACATTTTCGTGGAGGGAGAGTGGAAAATCATTTAGGAAAAATCACGCCCAGTTCACCCGAGCAAGATTTGAACCTCCATCTCCCCATCCTCGTCAGTCTAACTCAACACGAAACTAGCGTATCAGCTAACTACGCTATCAAGACTGGTAATTCCAAACAAGGAGACCCAATGTGTTGAGGTTATCATTATGAAATAAGAGTTTAAGTTTTGTTAATATATCAATAGTATTAAAATATTAGTTTTTTTAATATTCACAAAAACAATCATTTACATAGCTATATAATAAGTAAATCATATTTTTCTTTTTTTTCCAATAACATAATATGGATTATTATAATATTTCAAAGGGCTTAGAGATAGTAATAAATTATATATAAATGATTTTTATCCAATAAATAAAGTTAGATCTTTGATGTGATTGACTACTTTATTTAACAAAGTCTTGATTTCCTTTAGACTTCAAGATTATATTGTACTGTTCTTAACGCCTTTAAAAAATAAACAGTGTAGAATGTCTTTCACAGGGCCTAGACTACCGGAACCACTTCAACAAAATTAACAATGGCCGCTAAAAATCGAATGAAAAAATTGGAGGTGGGGTGAAGGAAGACATGAAGGGGAGAAAAATCCTCCCAAAAAATTCAAAGCTTCCCTCGGAGTCTCTTTAAAATTAACTATGAGAAATTTCACGCCCAATATCAGACCTCTCCTTCGGAGCTTCTTGTAAGGACGGAGTCATTTTCTCAACAATCAACTTTTCCTCTTAAAATATCTCCCGACACTGTATTTAGACTGTCGTCATTACGTCGTCAAAAAAAACCTATAGTAGGGTGTCCAAAATATGTTATATACAATTTAAATAAGAAACTATATGATATATAGATGTAAGTACCAGTGAGCACGCATACAAATATGTCATTATCATCCTATATGGTTAAAGTTAAAATTTCAGCCGGAGAAATTACGGTGATTTTCCATTCTCCCCCCAGGAAAATTCAGTTAAATTTCCTTTTTATTCTCCCTTCCTCATCGCTACCCCTTTGATGTATTTTATATTGAATTTATTTATCTGGGGTAATTAGCTTGCAATTTCTGAACAGATTTATTACTTCAGCACACGACTTTCTTGCTAACTTAATTTTATAACCAACACAAAACCAAGTTCCTGGGCAAATACTAATCAACTCAATGATTTTTCATTTGCCACGTCTAGAATTTAAGTATACAGATACACTTTCAATTGAGTTAAGTACTGCATTGGTGTGGATTTTCGGGCATAATGGGCTGGTAATAAGGCATAAAGCACCAGATTCTTGAAAATAATTAATTGGCCTTACCTACTAACCATATTACCAAACAAATATATTAATATACTTTAAGCCCTCTTCGATGGCCGCATGGTATAAGGCATCAATCTCACAATAGACTGGTTTGCCGACGATAAGGAGATCGGTGTTCGATACTGATTGGGTGTACTGAGGGTGGATCTTTCTAAATGGTTTTCCACTCTAGTTCCACGCCTATTTGGACACACTTTCTATAAATTTAAACTTCCTCATCCCTAACACATTAAAGAAATTAATACATGGGCCTACAACCCGAATGGTTAGTAAAACGCGGTGCTCAAATATAAATATATATATATATATATATTAGGAAAACTACATTTAAATGATTTATCAAAGCATATATTTAGGTGTTACTGAATTAAAATAAATTGTTAGCTAAGCAAAACATAACGTAATACTTTTCAATAATTTATCACCCCTAGGATTTTTAACTTTCAAAAAGAAGTGTCTTCTCATTTCAATCAAAACTTTTGCCAGTAAATTTGTTAGTAACCCAAACTTCTTTTAAGTAAAGAAAGCTATGTATAAGGGGTCCTTTTTAAAGTTACAAATCTTGGGAGTGATAAACTATTGGAAAAATTGTATTAATCGACTATCTGAAACTCTAAATAACTTTTTTTTTCAAAATAGATACTTCTGCATTGACTAACTATTTATTTATTTGGTAATGGGTAAAGAAAACTTCATTAGCGGGCGTTCAAGTTGAGTTTTTGCTGAAAATAAAATAATTCCATTTTCTTTGTTTGAGTTTAATTGCTATGCATTATTTACTGAGTTTACCTGCACCAGTAAGCACTCATATAAAAGCTAATGCCTCGCCTTGTCTGATTTTGCGTTGAGGGAGGGATAAGAGTTCGAGTTCCGGGTGGCTTTTCCTAGATAGTTTCTCACTCTACCTTCAAGGAAATTTGTATACACTACCTCTAAATGTTAGAATACCTTCCTAATATCTACCTAATATGTGTAAATATGCAGATAAGCAGACCGGGTGGTAAGACGCAGAGCACATGGACTACAGTGATTGTCACTGACTGACTAGTTATGAGTCAACAAGCTAAACTAGCTATCGACAATGATTGAGGCAGAGATACGTACCCGTATGGGTTATTTGATTATTAATTATGCTTATGTAATAGGGATAATAAAACTTAAGTAAATGTACCCGCATTTGAGGGGAAGCAGAGTGAAAAAACCCTCAACAAATACTACCCTCACAACACTCGGTGGGACCCCGAGTCCCAACCTTTACATACCACTTACCCAGAAGTGATTATTATTATTATTACCACGTCTTACTACCCGTTCGGGTTGTACGCACTTACTCTAATGTGCAATGGTAGGTTGATTGTGAAATGAAATGGAGGACCTACAGTTTAACGTGGGATCCGAACCACGGTGGAGGCCTGGCATTCCATACATTCACAAGTTGTGATTACACACATATTGTCAGAGGTGAAGGAAAGGTTGGGCAATCAGATAAATCTGTGCCAGGACTGAGGATTGAACCCCGGATCCCCAATACAGAAGTCCAACACCTTACCCATAGACCGCCAGGTCACCTCCCGACTTTATTATCTTTATTTAAACCATATATTCCTGCCAACGTGGCTCTTAATGACTTATTTAACATAGCTAAGTTAAAAATTCCACATGATGGTAATTTTAATCATAATACCCGAAGCGATGGTCTAGGGGTTGAAGACGTTACACTCGCATTGGACTTTCTTGCCATTGACGAGGATTTTGACGTATGACTCTCGGTTGGATTAAATGAGTTTTTTTAAACGTGATTTTTCTATTATCCCACCCCCCCTTCCATCCACAATTTATAGTTTACAGAGTTAACGGAAGGCTCATAACATAAAACCTATATTACAAAACTCTCGAATCAAGCAGAGAATAATACAATTTTTAGATCTTGTATAAGCTGGATGAAATAGAAAACCTAATAATAAATTAAGATCCTGGGAGTAAGAATGTGACAATACAAGCCGTGCTATTTGTAAAGAATTGAAAGTCATCCTGTATATGACAATGCAGGAAGTATATTTTATACATCTAATAAAGTGTCTAATACCAAGGCATACTCGTGCAATACGAAAGGATATAAATGGGGGTGTTATTTTTTGTTCGCACAAGGCTCGTGGACTAATGTACCGGTTCGATGCCTAAACTATTGTACAAATAGTTATTAAGTCAAAAGAGGAAAAGCTATTTGACTTATCTGACAGGTCAAATATATTAGACATTCCGTTTGGTGTAGTCCTACACCAATCCATGAGTTATTTAAGCTATCTCTGTTTATAGATATATTTACATGTGTAAGACGGATATTGTGAAAGGTTTTAACTATAAACTAATTTAAAATTATTTTGATATGTTTGGAATTAGTAGTTCCCTGACGATACAATACTCCAATATACTGTTATTCTTGTTGTTATAGTTGAGAAGTTGGTGGAAAGGATGCTGATCCAGATTAAGCTATTTTTAGAGTTATATGTATGATATAGTTCAGCTATTATAAAGCATTTATTACATATTAAATCCCAACAGGTTTGAATAAATGAATATAGATGTGGACTTTTATTTGAAATAATGGAGTCTTAAGCAAAAAAAAAAGTATTTTCTTCACAATATGGGACCTATTTTCCTTCCGTCAAGAGAATCATGAGATATTCCATATGGCTTCATTCATATCATTCCATTATTTTAGGTTATATGATATTATCTCACACGCTAGGTAGAATAAGAATACATTTATGTATATAATTGAGCTTGATACAGAAAATAACAAAGATGTGTAAACCGCCGTGGGGAAAAACCATTTTCATGAGAATTAGCTCAGAGATTAAGAATGGTACCTGATTCAAAGTTAAAGAATAGTCATATAAGGATAAAGTTAGATCTTGCACACTCTATAGTAAAATGATAAACGCTAAAGTACAGCTGTATAAAAATGATTTCAAATGCTAAAGTACAGCTGGTTGAGAATACACTAAAATCTAAATTAGAGTTATATTAGAATTAGCTAAAAACTATATTACAGTGGTTTGAAGACTGGTTCCTAGCTGTAATAAATCTGAATGAGATAATGTGCACTGTTAGATAAAGGTTTCTGGAGTATTAGCTCTATGTTCAAAGACATATGACTAGATATCTCTGGAATCAAAATTGTCAGGTGTAAAGCTATTTGAAAACCCATCATTATCAGGTCAGTGTGGCCATTTTGCACATAACACTAATTTCAAATAATAATTAATACCATGAACCACACCAGTGCTATTCAATGCTATTATAGGTAATCTCAAGATACATCTATTGCTAATTGAGTTGCTGTATTCCCTTTACCAGAGACTGATATGTTGCCATCAAGTGGATTCAGTGCAATTGTATAATTATATTTACATAATCACTTGAACAATATTCTCTTAACGATTTAGTTGAAGGGAAGAATGGTATACGATAGGAAATGATGGGTCTAAAATTAATATCAACAAATTATAATTATTGAAGTTGGTGCTCAGCGTGGGGCATGAAAGCATCACATATGTATCAATATACACCTGAAAGAATGTTATTGTATTCCGAAAAGTTTCTTTCAAATATTTTCCATGCCAATTCTGAATGACAAGACTAAATCAGTTTTAAAATGAAGTAGTCTCCTCAAATTCTCTTACTTTAATAACTCCTAAAAATTGTAATCACGTTAAACTAAAATTAGTCTCAAATTTTAGAATTCTTCCTCTTGCATCACCATTTCAAATGGTTTGTCAAAATCTTACCCAACCATTTCTACTTTCTCGATTATGCAAACCCTATAAAATAACTGACCCTACTGTACTTAGGCTTACAGACAAAAACTCTCGTTTCACAAACTCATAATTAGGAATCACAGGATATACGTTACGCCACTTAAGATGGTGATTCGATGACTAAAAATGAGTCAAGGGGAAGCTGGTTAAAGAAAATATTTCGATGAGATTTGAAGGCAGAGTGGACCATTTTGGCCAATATAAAATTTACACCGGCATTTGTCTTAAATGTAGTTTTTCGGGTCTTGAATATTTGCTTGCCTGTTAAATGATTACTCTAAAACATGTACAAATTTCAGCTTAATAGCTAATTAGGAAGTATAAAATTCTTATAGACATACACACAGGCAGCATTATGGTTGTATATATAATGTATGTATAGTGTACACACTTTTTTTTATACATTAGATAGTGAGAACACTTTTGAATAACTTTTGACTACCAATGATTATATCTTCATTTCCTTTCTCTATTATAATCTATCACACATAATGTAAGAAAAGTATGTTAACAGCCCTGTTTCTCCCCTCAAGCCACAAAGATGACAGAAGATTAAAACATTGACACTTTATTGATGCGAGATGGAAGAGTGATACACAATGCTTCATGAGCTGTAACGGTTAAACAATATAAGACCTAGTTTTAATCATATAACTGTATGTATATATTATCTCACAGTATTGAAATATGATGTAAAAGGAAATTTGAAGCAACACCGTTTGAATAGTTACTATGACACGGTTTATTTTTATTTCACTTTGTTTAATGGAACAATATTTTATTCATATCGTCTGTTGCACTGGTTTAAAAATTGTTCCATTAGTGAAATTATATAGAAATTGGTCAACTTAAGACGAGGAAAATATAACACCAATGCTCTTCAACTTAGTCAATGTGCTGGGTCTAATTAGAACTTCGTTGCCATGGAAACCTTATAGAGTGGCTCCTACATAGTCTCGCTGGCATTAACCCGAGCTTCTACCACTTATTATTAGTAATAACTAGAGGAAACATTATATATACATATACTATATATAATAATTCACAACAGGTATGTACACAGAACGAGAGAAGAGGGTAGCCATGCTTGGTTTCAATAAGAGTTGGATGAGGTAGGGAGGAAGTTACCACTTGAAAAATATCACGTGACAAATGGGGTATAATTAGGGCCGTCAAATCAAAATATAAACAGGAGACGAATAAATTACGATGAAATACGGTAGATATGTGAATTTTGAATTGTTTTGTTTCGGATTACATTACCTAAACTCATAATTGGAATGGAAATAAAATATCTCACATTGCCAATATAGACAAATAAGGATATGTTATTATGTTTTCTTAAACCAAATTTTATATATTTAAAGTTGAAAATATTTAACAATTATAAAGTATAAAATTATGTTTACATCTGTAAAAAAATCTACTTGGAAAAACTCTAAAATGGCATATTTAAAAGAAGATGTAAATAAACTAAACCATGTAGTAATGCTTACTTTAGTTTATTTGATTCATATTTTCAAACTATGTTTTAAATAATGGCCGGTAGCAAATTTTAGCTTGATACCCATCTTAAACATCTTGAAATATATTTGTTTGAGGATGAGAGTATATTTAAGTTAATGAAAAATATGTGTTTAAAGATTTGAACTTATTAAAGTGTTTGAAAAGTAGATATTTTTTTTAGGTTGAGAACATATTAATTCAGTCTTCAGCTCACCAGTGTTGGACCTTTAAAAACACATAAAGCCTATATCAGATTTATAACTTTTTCTTTGTATAGTATTAATATTAAAGGAAATGAAATCATTCCAACAAATTAATAGCTAAGCTATGTAATATGATAACATTATTTAGGATGTTAATTTAAACAATTCAAAAATGAAATACTTTAGTTTATTTAGACTTAACAAAGCTTTATTTACAACAACAAAAAATCAAAGGTGTAAATTCTAGTTTAAGAAATGGATTACAATATTGAAATAGCTTCCCATTTATTATTATTAATTAGAGGTTATAGCATTTGTAGTTTCAAAATTCATCCTCCATAAATATAATTTAATAAAAAATTACATTTAGTTTTGAATCAAAGAAATAAAACACTTCTGTATCTATTCTATGTTTGTGTGAATCCACCCTGCAGAGAAGGTGGGAAATTTTTGTCACAGTGACAGAAGTTAATGTCGTCCCCCATCCCTCTGTTTGTCTGCCCCCTCACCTCCCTTCTCTAGCATCTGTCCTTCCACCTCCCGAACACACCACTTGGTGACACGACCTGGTACTAACTGACACATTCATTCCACCCCCGTCACGACCGACCAAGCTACCCCTAGCCATGACAATGCAAGACAATACTTACCTTACCCTCCACTCGTCACAGGGAAAACACTATGGTGACTCAGAGAATTCTATTGGACCTATAAGCACTAGTATAGGGGTTAGCACTCCTACCCACTTGGGGTAATGCTTGATTCACACGCTCGACGAAAAATAGAAAGCAACATCTGTGCAGTAATTCACACACTTTAAGTTGACCCGTGATGCATTGCAACGCTTTAAAAGAGTTATTTTTTCAAAATGATTAAACTATTTTTAAATAACTGGAAAGTAAATTGTATGGCAGAGAATATTTATAAACACAAAATAAAGATATTAAAAAATAAAAAATTATTATTGGTCCAAATTGGTCCCATATTTACACTGATTGAATATGGAAGGGAAAGGACAAATTTATAACTAGATGTACACCCAAAATCTAGTAGAAAGAAAGATATTAGTAAATTATCTAGGAAAAGTACACCTTAATATCCAACTGGGACTAGATTGCTTACCTCTTCGTTACTGGATAAACAGACACGACGAGAATGACGCCTTTGACTACGTATCAAACTGTTATTTTTTCATTTATTGACACATCCATTATAAGGTTGTCAGCTTCTAGATCTGACGTGGAGAAAACAAATACATCTCAGAAACAACTACTGCACTTGCGTTTACCTGACGAATGGATAGATTTGTAGCAACTAGGTGGGGAATTAAATATCAGTGGTGCCAGTCAGATCCGAGCTCTGGTCCACCACGTCAGAGTCATGCACGCCAACCTTCCCGAATAAACGTTTTAGTAATAGAGCAGTGATGATACACTATACGGTTAATTAAAGTCAAAATTGCAATTTTGTCATGGCATTTTATCGATATTATTTCCTGCCACATGAATAATATTTATTTTCAGAGTTTACAGGCCCATTATTTTACAAACCTTAAATCCGGGCCGTTTTTCCACATAATTTTGACTTTAATTTTACAATTACCATATGAGTGTTACACGAATAAATTAGAATGTGTGTTAAATTTGGAATATTTTTATTTTTTAGTTAAGGATAGTATTTAATATTTTTTATATCAAAACGTTTTTTGCCCAAAATAAATCAGCTATTTCTCCGGATGAAACATATATTTTAATTTTATTCACATGGTAATATCAACAGTTGTTGAATATCTATCTTGAGCATAGTGGCATTAGACATGAAGATTTTTAAATGAAGAAAAATTTTGTCTTTAAATTCTAGGACACACTTGACAGATATTAAAGAACTATTGAAATCACCAAGTGAAGAAAATTAAACTGTTTCAAGTGGAGCAGTATTTTTTTTAAAAATATTCTTTACTATAAAAACTGTAAAACACTCCTATTTTCTCGTGTTTATGTTATACTGGATTGCTGGTGACGGGGAAATGAGGGTTTTAATCCTGGTCTGATATACTGAGGCTGATTTTCATGTACCATTATCGTAATGAATGTGAAAGTATGTGTACAGCCCAAACAGGGAATAGGATGTTGAGAACATAAATAATTAATAAAAGTGTTATAACTAAGAACCCAAGGAATCTAGAAATCTAAAGCTTAGTACAATATCTATACAGGATAACCTTAACAGCGTTCACCTATAACGTGTTTATTTTAATTTTAGCCGTACTTGTGGTATAGTAGTCAGAGACCCTGGCCACCATTGACATAGAGGTCCTGGGCTAGATTCCCAGCTGATACCGGAAATATTTCTTGAAAGAGGAATAATTCCCATGGTCATCAGGGTTTGATTAGTTAGGCTCAAGTTAGGTTAAAATATTCACTGCCCCTCCCTCCCACCCCATCATATTCATTATCATCACCCCTTCATCTCATTGGGACATAGAAAGAGCCTCCACGAATGTACAGTTAGTTCGTTCGGGCGTCCCCTAGGCAACGGTTCATTAGTACTGGCTAATCATGCCACTAACCAAGATAGAGATGGATGTATCCCAGACGCGCCATTATTATTATTATTATTATTATTATTATTACTATTTTAACTGTACACATATTGTGAGCCTAATGCGATAGACTGCAGGGCCTCATCTTTGTGGTGCTAAGAAGAATCTAATAGCACAATGTACTGTTAAATGATGTATTTTTTTCTTTTAAAATTAGATTGCCAAGAAAAAAATTTAACCTCAAATAAAAACATTAATTTCCTCTCACCACAATAATGCGAATTTACTTCCACATATTATCCACACCTCTAATTTCTACCTACCCTAGATATCTATAGTTTACACTCACTAATCTAAAAACAAATGATGGGCGAGTAGAATTCTTAGATAAAGGCTCAAGTAGGAA
Organism: Timema shepardi; assembly: GCA_902151425.1. NCBI lineage: Eukaryota > Metazoa > Arthropoda > Insecta > Phasmatodea > Timematidae > Timema > Timema shepardi. The sequence continues at coordinate 37,650 of CABFVX010000961.1, forward strand.
ATGTGTAAGAAATGGTAGACGATTAAACGGATAATAAAGTATTTTTGACCAGAATTTGGATTAGAACCAAGCACACCAGATAAGAATCATAAGTAATAAGTGGTCAACCCTGCCTTTCTGGCGTTATCCATCTTAGATGAAAAGAATAATATCAATTATTTGGATAGTAAAAATACGGATGTATCATCATTGACTAGTTGAAGTACCCGGCGTTTCTTGGGAGAAATGTTTTTAATTTAATGAGTGCACGCATAAGGTAACTTTTAAATTTAAAAATTCCAGCTTCAAGGTGCATATTGTTATGAACAGGGAATACTAGATAATTTTTTAAATTCCAGACTTATGCGTAAGGTAGATATCGCGTATTGCTCATAACAGACCAACAAATACTTCACCTTGTTATAAATTCATAGCACTGGTAATGTTACACATCTAAACACAGGGGAGGGGATGCAATATGTAGTACATACGAGTGTTGCGTACTGCAGGAGATTTTATTTCTTCATGCACTCAAATTTGAAAGGGTTTGGATAGATAGTAAGGTTGGTTTAGAAAATATAAACTAATATTTATGTAAACAGTCAACCTCGTTAGATCCACGTTACTATCATAACTGCACTCTTAAAGATTGGATTTCAAATTGAAATATCTCCCTTAATTTCTCCTTGGATTTGAAGATAATATTTTGCCTGGGTCATTATGCTAGACACAAAATAAATTAATACAATATTCGATACCTAGTATATCATATTTATATAAGATGACTGTTTGTTAACGTGGTTTAAGACATCAGTCTCACAATATATGTAAAATAATTATTATTCGGCCAATGTTCGAAGAATATCCCTGCCATAATTCATAAAAATTGGTCTACGTGTCTATATTTTGTGACAATTACTTTGATATCAGAATTGCAACATTTCAACTGATACGTAACTGCAAACTAGCTAACCTCAACTTTACACGCATTAAAAAAATCATAAAACTTAAAAATGTAAAGTTTTTAATTCTATAAAGACATGGTAATACCTTTCACCACCCATTTTGACGGGAACTGTATTTTAAAATGACAAAACACTTGTTTTATTAAGGAAAAATTTCTCGACGTTGGAACGCCTCTCATATCTCTGGTAGGGGGAGCCCTTAAGACACTGTGCTTCAGAAACTTTGTTTCTAGAGCAGCTTAAAATCTTAGTTTTAAATTAATGCCAAATCAGAAGACCTACGAATGATTTAAAGTGTAATGTTTGGTGGTTCAAGGTATTTAAAAACCCACACACATTACAGTTCATACATACATACATACATACATACAAAACATACATACATGCAAAACATAACATACAAAACATAATATACAAAACATAACATACAAATCATAACATACAAAACATACACATATATGCACATACACACACACACACAATGACGCATATACATACATGCATATTCTCATAAACTCATATTAGTTATATATTCGTTATACAGAGATGAAGAGAAATACATTATGCACTAACAAAAATTAAAGGAACTAACAGATAAACACATACACGCAATTATCATAGCATAAGTTACAGAACGTTATATAAACACCTACATATATGAATAAACAGTATTTATTCATGTATACAGATGACATGCTAAAAATCGATTTCAGACTGAAGTGTCCTTCAAGAGTACATTTTGTCAACATTTTGACACCTACATTTTCAGTAGGCTTACCATAATAATTTGTATGTATATGAGAGAAATAATAGTTATCTGTATGAAATAAAATCAAAGTCGGTAACATTAGCACTTAATAAAATGGAATAAGTAGTGTTCAAATTTCAAACTTTATTTATTTTATAATTTTTATATACATTAAGTTAAAACAAATCTTAAATAGTATGGTAGTTTATTAACTACATTTATCTCAATCGTGAAAAACGCCAAACTAGAATCAAGTTTTCCAGCTCTGGAAATGGCAGATATAAATTATGGGAGCTGAATTTATTTGTTCGATTAAACTTATTCCTTACTTTTTTAATAACAGACACGTTGCGTGGTAAAATAAACATATGTTTGTTTCCATGTTTTATGGATACACATTCCATGAACTTGAGCTAGTGTACTTGGGGGTGGTTTTTACAGAGAAACGAGTATCATAGCTCAAAAAATAACAACAGTCCTTGTTCTTTTGATGTCAGACTTATTTTTGGGTGCATTGGGATGCTAATTCAAAAACGGTATTGGTTTGGCCGTATCATCTCTAGTCTAAGAGATACGACAAACCCACTTTAGATTCTGATTTGTGCTAGTTACAGTATTTCTACAATAATTTCAGTAACATGAATCTAATATTCAAATTTATGATTGTAAGGTAATGGAATATATAAATAGAGAATCTAATTTGATTATTTTATAGTTACAGATTGAGTAAACGCCCCGAAATACTATGTTATATGTATCTATACATATACGACTTGGACTTGTAGATATGGTTCAAAAGTTGAGATTTTTCACTTTGAAAATTAAAAACCAACAACACATATTTCACCATTGCTTTCTCACAAAGAATATGCTTGAACCATCCATTTGTATTTTGCTACATTTGGGGTGGATAAACTATGAAATAATAAAGTTGGAAACCTATTTCCAAATTTATGAAGAAATAATATCGTGATTCAATTTGATGTCCAACTTGGAGGCCAAGTTAAGTCATGGGCTCCCCATGTTGTTCGGGGTGACTCTGCCGGTATAAAAGAGAAAATAAATTATCATAACTATCAAAGGGTGATTTGTATGGACATAATGATGGTGAGCTTTATCCTTAATTAACAAAGTGGCTATACAAAATACCCGTGTTTTTTTTATGTATTTCGGAAAGCAGAGTCAAACATGAACAATGAATATGAAAAGAGCGGTTTTTGAGAAAAAGTATGGCAGTTAGAGAACAAAATGTCATCAATGGACCTGTTATTGACAAAGACAAAATAATCCCGCCATCATTATTGCCCAAATTAAGCAATCTACGAAGGCTTTGAACAAAGAAAGCGTGTGCTTCGGCTATTTATCAAGTAAATTACCTGGACTGAACACGGAACAACTCAAAGCATGGATTTGTATATGGTCCTCAGAGAAGACAGCTTATAAATGATTCTCATTTCATATATTCAAAGGACAATATGGAGTATTATGTCTAGTCTTGGTCGTTTTAGTTGTCCAAAACTTTATTGGCAATCATAAAGCAGTCACTTCTCTGAATTAGTAGAGGATATGCTCTCCATTTTTAATAAGCTTGGCTGAAATATGCATATCAAAGTCCATTACCTACACAGCCATTGAGATTGCCTTCCATAAAACATTTGTGAAAAGCAAGGAGAAACAATTCAGTTGGACATAAAAACTATGGAAGACAAATATATCCAAGGGAAAGTGAGATACCTCCATGATGGCAGATTACTGTTGGAACGTTCGGCGAGACCTATCTATAAGGTCCTATGAAAAATATGTTTATATATTTAAACTGATAAATATAATTTCATACTATATTGGGTTGAAATAAACCAATTTAGCAATATATGGTTGTTTAAATAATATGTATTATTAATAATAACAATATTTCTTAAAATTATATCAAAATTTGCAAATCATGCAACTAAGAATCCCAAATGTTGACGGATGACTGGTTGAATCAGCATGTAAGGTGACAATGCCGATCTTCAAAACTATAGCTGATAGGGTAAAACTGATGTTATTTTTGTAATCAGTGCCCCAAATATAGTCGAGAGTGTGTTTAACTTGTAAGGCACTAAAATGTATGTTAGACAGTGATAGAATCATCTGCATAGGTGGCCACGTGTACTAAATATAAGGCTAATAGAATTTGGTGTACCAATGACGGTGATGTCGGGGCTCAAACCCCTGCTGGTTGTACCGTGGGTGTTTTATTCCTCAGTGGTTTACCACCCCTACTCCACGCAAATGCTTGTACATATCCTCTAAATGTTATCTTCCTCTACCCACCCGATTAGTCTTGTTAAATGCACAGATAGTAAGATGGGGTGAAAATTAAAAACAGTGTGGTGGAGTCCCTACCATGATTTTTTGACGGTCCTTAAGGTACGGTAGGTAAGTATATAGAACTTGTAAAAGGTTTTTTTTTGTTGTAAATTTTAAGAATTTTTTGCCTAAATAAATAAAATATTGCCCCAGTAGAAACCTAGCGTTTAGTTTTCTTTACATGGTTATAGCAATTGTTCTTGAATATCTACCATGAGGATAGCATCATTACATGACAAACTTTTTAAATAAAGATAAATAGCTATCATTAATTTCTAGGAATCTCTAGGGATCACAAAATGTTTTGATACAAAAACTTTAAAATCTCCTACATTTTCTCGTGCTCCTTAAAGTTCAAATTTAAGAAAACTTGATGGATAATGCAAAGCGGTTGAAAAAAGAATAGAACCCAAAGCTAGATTTACACTAATTCATAGTAAGATAATAATATTATATAATAACTTAAAACTCATGTATTAACAATCATATTTAAGACCTTGCCCCATAACTTACTGAAGTGATAGTAAATTATGTCACCCCAGATAACATTTAGTTTGATTGTACGTTGAAAAGCAGGCGGTATTACCTTGACGTCCACCACTATGGCCCAAATAATATAAGCTGCACCATAACTAAACCAACTAAGGTAAGCTCTCTTGATACCATTAAGGGAAAGTGAAGTGTACACCTGATGTATAGTGTACTAATGATGATGTAAGTACATCACTGGCCAATTGTTTTATGTTTTAAAACGTCGATCTGACAAAAGATTAGATCAGGGTGGTCCAACGTTTCTCATCCCAGAGGCCAAATATGATCATCAGTTTGCATCACGGGCCAAAGTTAGATTTAGTAATCCCGTCAATTTAATATAAGCCTACAAACAGCACTTAATAAACGAATACGTTCAGTTCAATACTTAAATAAAAATTACTCAAAAATATGTTTTAATCTCCAAAAAATGTATTATGAAATATGCACGAACATAGACATTCACAAACAACTCAGCATTATAAATATACCTATATATACCAAATCAAATAAATTCTTGGTAAAATGACATCATGAACTTTTTGATTTAATATTTTTATTTGAATCATTACATATTTCACATCTGCCACTGAGGAATTCCCTTTAATATTCCTCCATGATACTGTGAAGGCCAAATTTTTAGTGATCATGGGATGAATTTGACCCATTGGGTGAATTTATACCGTGGGCCACCGGTTGGATCTAACTGGATTAGTTTGCCCATGACGAGGAGGCCAAGGTTCATATCTCGATCAGATTCACTGCAGAATATAAGGTGGGGTGGTGGAGGTTGGAGTGGGGCTGGGACTTACCATTCACTGCGGTGTTTTTCTATCTCCTCTTAGCGCTAATTTGGATGACTTTACTCTAACACGTCTCGGTTAAGAATAAATATGTTACTCTCAAAACATTTTTTTTAAATGTTACTAAACTAAATTTGAAATTTCATCTTATTTAACTAAATTATGGTGTATGCAGTTTAGGCTGTTGCTTCAAAATACTTTAAGCTATCAACTATAAAATATTTTACTACACAGTTTGTTTTATAATTTTTTAAAAAAACAATAGGGCATGCATACTACTCCCCCTCAATTTTATTATAGCTTTTATTTATATCACACAACAACTAGACCATAAACACTTAATATACCATATTTAATAGATGTGACACAAAACTTAGTTAGAAGTTTTGTTTTGCCCTCACAGAATATTGAAATTTAAAGATTTAAATTATTAAGAATTCTTAACAGTATGAAATAAGTTATCGGACCATAAATATTGTAAAACGTGGTGTTGATTCAATAACCTCTGTGAATTTGATTATTTTTTATACTCTACGTTTATACGTATATTCTTAGAAAACCCTGTCAAATTGGTAAACACTATGACAGTCTTTATTTCACAGCGTCCTGCTTAGCCAGAGTCTAAGACGCTTGCGCATGGCCGAAACGGACATAAATCGCTTTTAACACTTCATCTTCGGGCTCAACATTTATTTTCATTTGGGGTCCACGCAGTCCACAAACAGTCGAAACCAAGTTAATTTAATAGTTAGTTATAACTATATATATTTTTTTACTCTTGGTATGAAGTGGGTGTTATTTTTCTTAGAGGGGAAAGAGGGTTGTGGTAGTTACTTTGCAACATTTTGTGCTGTTTTTAAACACCGGGATACTAACCAGAACTCTACACGAAGAAGGGAGAGAGACCATCAAATCCTAAGCTATTAAAAGGTCGTGAAAAAAAAATGGAAGGAAACTAAATATTCTTTTTAAATTAAACTCTTTGCGTGTTACATGAATACAAGAGTGCGGATTTTTAAAGCCGTTCAAATGTAGTGAAGTGGCTTCATAATTAGAGCCTTACTGCTAAAAAAAAAGTAAAAAAATAGACAACCTTTGTGGTAAAGTGTTCAGAGTTCCTGGCTATGCATCCAGACATTCCGATCTAGATCCCCAGCACTTACAGATTTTTCTGTAAAGCAGTAGGTCTGGAACGTGGTCAAATCAGCCTATTGAGGACAAATGAGGAGCTACTTCAATAGCGGTTCTGGTCTAGAAAACTGAGATTAACGTCCAGATAATTTGTTGTAATTACCATATGACACCCACTCGTTCGGTATGGCTCATTTGTAGTCTGACGCCATTAAGTTTTGATATTAACTATAGAGGGCTTATGTAAACTAAATAAACTCGTTAACTATCACATCACACCATCACTAGTAGGTGCAGTGGTAGGTTCGTTAGCCTCTCACCGAACATTCACCTGTGATCTATTAGGATATTATTTAGCCAATTAAAAAATGTTACAGTTTAGTTTTAATATAAATATCAAAAAGGGGTTCTTAATAAACCAAAGGGAATTTTTTTTTAGATTCTAAATCTCATAAAATATATCTTAAGGTAACTATAACTTATAACAGATTAAGTTTACCACCCAGTAAAAGTAATCAAACCAAATATGGCATTTACCTAAAATTAACGTGCCATTTTTGAAGTAGTCCTAATTTATTACATAAGCGTCTTACTTAAAAACTAACTCAAATTGAGAAAAACCTAACTCAAATTTATATTTAAAAGATTGATAACTTGATTATAAAAACCACACTCTTAATTCTATATAAAACCAAACACTGAATTTACCACCCGACCAGACTCAAACCATCCTGTCTTTTTTTTCCAAAATAAAGAATAAAACAAGCTACCCTTATTTCAGCGAGTAGGACACTACTGGTTGAACTAATTTATATCAAGCTATTGAAATAAAATAAATGATTAAAGCTTTGTATCTCACCAAGATTTGAAATTTTAAATCCATTAAATTATTAGACAAAAAATATAAATCATTTAAGTTTGGAATAAAATTGATTTTAATAAGTCTTATACCAGAACTAGTGGGTACGTGGACTTAGTTTAAAACCTATCTAGTGTGGTTTTCCGATGACGAGGATGTTGGGGTTCAAATTCCAGCCGAGTGTAGGCCTATAATTATTTATTTCCTATATGTTTTTCTAATCTCCTGCCACACAAATGCGGTTACGTTTACTCTAAGTAAACTGTGACCATCCCAAACAAATGAGTATAGTTAGTATCTATCTGACTATAAGCCAAACAGTTTATGAGATGTGAAAAGTAAAATTAAACAGTATTCTGACGACCAAGGTTTAAAAAATAAAGACATTATTTTGTGATCAACATTGCTAACATTTTAATATATTATTGATACTATTTTATAAGTATTAATTTATAATATATATCAAACGTCATGGTTGTAGAACATAATATGATTATATTATGACTTGATGTATTAATATATTTAAATGGTTTTAGCTGTCACATAGGATTCTTCCTAATAGAATGCTACATTATTTACGGTGGTAGTAAGAATGAAGGCCAGTACCCAATATTACTATTGTTGACAGTAAAAGTGATAGGAGTAAACACTTTATATTTAATCAATTCATACAATGAGAGTGTAATTTGTACTCGCTATTGTCAACGTTGAAACGCTATATCTTCACATTATTATTATTTTTTGCTACAACTCTTAGGTTTGTATTTAACCTAAGACCAACTTTAGTTTGACACCACTAAATAATTAGAGCTTTTATCTACTGAACCAAGGTTCCCGGGCTAGATTTATTGGTGAAATTAAGAGCGTCCCCTAGGGCGTCAATCTCGTATTAGACTAGACTATCTATGACAGGGAGATCAAGGCTTGAACTCTGGTTTTGTGTACCGTTTCCTAAATGGTTTTATACAACCCGTCGACGCACATTCGGGTACACTTCCTCTAGATTCAACGTTCCTTATCCCTAACTCATTAAGGAAAAAACCCTCAACCACTACACACGAATGGGAAGAACTAATCCTACCATCACCGTCAATGTAGACTAATGTGAGAGGGACGTCTGAGATCAAGCGACCACCGATATAGATCCCTCCGCTTCCGTTTCTGAACATCACTTTGCAGTGTAGGTTTCAGGTAACACTTTTAATAAAAATAAAAAGGTCACGCCTCGACCAATCGACGCCGTATACCTCGATAAGACTGTCCTTTAAACGAACGACAGCTCCTTTCCCTACCTTAGGAACACGTAATTATACGTTTCTTGATGGGAAATGGGAGGGTTTCATCGTTTGAGGGGGTTGAAACAGACATCTTGCTGCAAGGGAGGGACCAAGTTGATTAGTTTACAGTGAAAATTCTACCCTGGACGTCAACTTAGAGCAGGGTTCTAGACGAGGGACCATGCCTAGTCGTGGGAACGGTAATTTTATTTTCAGGGGGAAAAAAATTATTGAAAATAGTGTTAGGACAAAAATCAAGTTTGTCCATATGGTCATCTTTTATGATAGGGGATGAACATGGAAAGTAAAAAAAATATTTTTTTAACTATTAAAAATTAATTTTGAAAAATAATGATATTTTATTTACAAATCTTGTTCATATAATACAAAAATTAAATAGTATTATTATACATCTCGACCCATTTGTTATTGTTATTTGTTTGGAAAACTCTTACAAAACGAAAATAGTTTCATTTATTAAACAGCTTACGCAATAATTTAGCCACTAAAATAAACTTGTTTAAAAAGTAATACCACACAAGAGGTGGTGGGTTTTTTAGTTTAGGCTACCACACTTAAGGTACACTTAAAATCATTCGTGGTCCAATCCTCTTTCATACAAATTAAAATGTATTATTTGCAGTTTGGAATTAATGTTGTATGAGGGGTCGTATAATCAACGTGGCTTTCGATTGAGGCAACGAAGATTGGCTGTATTGGGAAAGGTATATAAACAAAATTATTATTCGGGCTAATAGATTGCGCATCAAGTATACGAACCACAAGACCAACGCATTGACTAGTACAACCTGAAACACACCGTTCTAAAATGACGTCAAGGCCATCTATATTTACTTTATTTATGATACTTGGAACTTATATATGATAGATCATTGTCACATTGATTACAAATACGCCATCTATTCTTATCTTGAGCTAGTTCCATCAAATCCACCTCATTACATCCTATCTTTTTCAGGTCAGTCTTAATTCTATCATCCCATCTGCGTCGTGGTCTTCCCTATGATCTATTTCCATTGGATTTGCCAGTCAAAAGCTTGAATGTCGTTCTAGTTTCTTCCATTCACGCTGCCTGTCCTGTTCACCGTAGCCTGCGAAGTGCAATATTTTACTAATTTATTCTAAAAAGGTCTAGTGATGATTACAGGGTATGTTAAATCCTCCTCTCTGATATATATTTATAAATAAATAAAGAGATAATAAATGTACTATATCTATAATCGATAAATCTGCATTAGTGAAATTTATTAGATCACGTTAAAACCACTAATATAATATGTTGATCGCTTCCAGAGCATGAGCAGTGAGAAAGCACGTGTCTTCTTAGTAATAAATGTATTCGGAAGTGCCGTGGCGCAAAATATCTCTCAAAAACTGAGGAATGTATTTTAACGTCTGACTAGGCATGTTCTGGCTAGGAAAATACATGTATATTATTTACATATATGGTACAAACGACCATTCCAAATACTTTAAGAGGATATAACAAATACATGCAGAAGAGCAAATCATCTTATATATATCCAAAAAGAAAAGTGTGGACTTGGTGCATGAGTACATAAAATTAAGAGGTATGTTGTCAGTTAAAACTAAAACCTATTCTTACGCACGAATACAGGAAAATAGGTATAATATACTTAGAACAAACACCTCTCTTAGAGCATGAATACAGGAAAGTGGGTCTTGTGGCACTTAGAAGTCTCAAGAAGATGTTGGACCGACCATAGAATAGAAGAAAGAGGTGGTGGTAGTTTACCGTGCAGATGGTGGGCGCCAAGGCAGCGAAGTGCCTGTGATCACTATGGTGGTGGTGATGGTGGTGGTGTTGGTGGTCGGAGGCAGTGTGGGTCTGCCTGGTGGTACTCCTGGTGGTGGCGTGGGTGGTGGTACTACTGGTGGTACAAGTGGTGGTGGCGGTACTACTGACAGTCGTGCAAGTCAGGGGCGAAGAGTCGGGGCGGAAAAACCACGAGGCCACCGAAGCCCACTGGAAAAAACAAGGAGAGAAAGAGAAATTACCATTTTGATGTTTTTTTAAAATGTTAGAAAATCGACCGTTTTGTGAAAGAGAATAAAAAATTGTTCGTACAAAATAAAACCAATAGGGTTGAATATAAAATCTACTAGTGCATATCAAAACTGGTAACATAATATGAGCCAACAGTTTCATGCCACAATATATTTTAAATTTTAAAACTAAAAATAGTTACATTTTAAATTTCCAAGTGGCTTAAAAGTGTTAAAGCGTTTCATGCAAACTCGTATATATTTTATTAAAGGAATGAACAGGAATAAAAGTTAAAATGACAGTAGAAAAGTATTGTTTTTGCAAGAAGAATAAAATTGAGAGATTGTGGGCGATTTCTAAAGAAATATCTCGATCAAGAGGGAGGAGTACCGCCAGTTCAAGGATATTCGAATTTGGTATCTTGAAATTTGTTGGCAGTTTTGGCCTTGGAATGTGTTGGTTCTTTTATAAGAAGGTTTGACGTAAGCGTTATTTATTTATATTGTTTTTCTAGCGCGTCTTCCAACCCATTTAGGTTATTCACACAAAGGCCTATATTACTTACGATGATATGATATAGATATGTTAGGTACAATAAATAGGATATTTACCATCAATTGCGTGGAAGGAGATTGAAAACAAAATATAGAAACACATTATCAGTTTACACAGTCAGTTGAAATTTGATCCCCGACATCTGCATCACTAGAAAAACAGATCAGACCATACTGACGTTTTAGTGACTGTATCTACCGATAAGGCGATAAGGTTTGGAGAGAGAGAGAGAGAAGTATGTCCTTTCCTTTTTCTTTCTTAGCACCACGTCTTACTACCCGGACCACCTTTGTGGTCTAAAGGTCAGAGTTTCTGGCTACAGATACAGAGGTCCCGGGTTCTATTCCCAGTGCCTCCCAAATTATTCTGTGAAGCAACGGGGGAGGAACGGATTCAACTCAGCCTCTTGAGGATAAATTAATAACAACTTGAATAGATAAGTAGCAGCTCCAGTCTAGAAAACTAATATTACGTTGTACCGACCACATTACACCCTCCATCCGCAAATGTTGGCACCTAAACAACTAATGGTGGTGGCCGCTTGAGTGGTATAACTGTCTTGTGGGCTCACTCAATGGAAAGTATTACTACCCATTTGGGGACGCTTATATACTAAATATGCTAATGTATTAGGGATGAGGAAGATTTAATTTAGAGGAAGTGTACTCATGTGTGTGTGGAAAGAGAGTGGAAAAAAACATTAAGGAAATACAACCCTCAGAACACCCGACCGAGGTTCAAACACCAATTTCCCCACCATCGGCAGTCCCAGCTATGTCGACTGTGACGCGTTTAAACCATGTGGCCAGCGAAACAGGTGTTTCCTAAATATGTGTAGGAACCTAGACTAACTAAACTACTGGTTCAGATTTTAAATCGTAGTCCAGGACACTCTTTAAACATGGTATAAAATAATTCTCAACCTTATAAGCGAAGCCATTGGCTCTACAGTCCAATTTTCAATAAAGCTATTTTTTTAAATATATATATAATAGTTGTCAGCAACGATATCATTTTACTATAGTGTTAGTGTTATTGTTATTTTACAGGTATTTATAATGCCTAAGTTACAGCTGCAGATCACGTGAATTGACGTATAAATATGTGAAAGTAGAGCTAGAAAATTTTCTAGTTCACAGACAAGATCATTCCTATGAAAATAGGATTATGTGAAAGAGATCATTTAATTTAAAAAAATATGCAAAAGTAAGAGCCTTTTTATGCGTGAAATTTTCAATCCCCTTAAAAAAAACTTCTTCATACGACGTCCAGTCAGCTAGGTAATAAAATATTTATAACGGGACGTTATCTCTTTTTCGTCCTCCTTACGCCACTGGCCTAAAATTTTCAGTTTTCATCCAAGAAACACCTGCACACTTAACGACACTATATAACGCCGGACAATAACTAGACAATGCACAAGAGTTACTTCGAGACAGATGCTGCAACGAACAAATCCTTTGTCAGTTTTTTTCCTCTTGCCTTAGGTGTTTAAACTAATATTGCTGGTAATTATGTAGAAATATATCATTATTACTTATCTATCCTTTAACCAGACAAATAATGTGAGGAATATAAAAGTATCAAGCCGTTGCTTCTATTAATTTTGTTTAAGGTATACAGGGCCCATTTCATTCACTATATATATATATAGATAAACGTATTATAAAATAAGCTTATTCTCTTAATAAATCCATGTATTTTTTTAGAAATAGTTTGTTTGTAAACTAAGATTATGTTTATCAAGTTGGGCCTAATTTTAACATATGTGTATAGATATACTACACATACTATACTATGCATAGGTAAAATAACTACATATACTATTGTATAAAGGCGCGGATTTAAGGGGGTTAAGCGGTCAGTTGACTTCCTTGTGAAAGTTAGAAAATTAATACAAAAAATAAAATGAAATTTCAAATTTTAGAAAGAAAATACAACACAGATAAATTATACAATTGTTGGCTTTTTTATGCGCAGACACCTCTTAAGTGGGGTCCACACGTGCGCTGTTTGTTCACGTTTATTCAATTTTCGACATGATTCACGCAAGTGTGGAAAAAATATTCGTGTTCATCTACAAATATTTGTCGTGCATAGCAAGTAACAAACATTGTTCCGCATAGAGACGGTAGTCTACCACAAGTCAAAGAAGATTAATAATCGCCTGAGAGCAGTTACTCCACGAATACTAAATATAGATTATTTGTGGACAGAAGAGCGGCGAAACTGTAGGGGCCTCTGCCCCCCTGGAAATGATTTGCCCCTCTCTGGAATAAATTCCCCCATATATATAATTCAAGTCCTCTGATATTATCGAATATGACCCTGAAAGATGACCTTAAATCCAATTCCAAATGACTTTTAGATTCATTCTATTGTCAAAAATTTGCCGGAGAAGAGCGCTTCAAATAATTACCAGAATAGACGCATCTAACTGGCAGAAAGATGCAGGGGAGAAAAGCTCTAAATAGCTTCCAAGGTCATCCAAATTTCAAAAAAGTCTAGAAGAGGACAACTCCAAATCGCTTCTAGATGCATGCCATTTTGGAAAATTCTAAGGTGAGGTACACCCCAAATAGCCTAGTTTTTGAAATAATTCAATTTTCAGAATTTTGTCAGTGGAAGACCACTTTAAAGATTATCTTCTAGAGGTGTCAAACTATCTTAAAAAATTAAGCTGAGGATCAATAAATAGCTACGAGGGGCATATACATTTCAAAAATGTCTAGGTAAGGAACACTTTAAATGGTGGCTTATAATTTATAAAATAATATAATTTTAAGAAAAATCTAGGCAAAGACTACTCATAGCTTCTATAGTGAACAATTTTTAAAAGGAGAGCCCCTCCAAATAGTTTATAAAAACTATCCGATTTAAAAAAATTAGAGAGGATGATCACTGTTTAAACATACATAAGATCAAATATGAATGAGAAATTATTCAATGGCCTTAAACAGAAATCTAACTGTGTTATTTATATATATGAACCCTCCCCCTCCACCATTATAATGAGCTGGATCCGCCCCTGACTGTATACATAACGTAAATATGTTAAAACTAGGCCCAATTTGCTAAACAGAATTTTAGTTTACTAATAAAATATTTCTATAAAAATGCGCATATTTAGTTGATAAAATTACAACGTAAAATTCAATCCTTATTTAAAGTATATAATTTATATCAATATGTTACAAGAAAAGGTTTATTAAAAGGTATAAGCAAGAAAAGTTTATGATTATAAACACTCTAATAGTTAAGTGTCTGTATGCTTTTTTTTCAAGTCACCTTACTTGCTATATTTGTTTGGTGGTATTTATAACAAGTACTTTTTCAACTAAGGTATTAAATTTATAATTTTAATAAAAACTCTCGCAATACATTTTAAAACTTAAATTTCAGATAGTGACGTTTTTCCATGTGTACTATATGTCTTACTACCCATCCCGTTTAAACGAATTTAACTAACTTTCTTGGTTAGTGTTAAGAAAATTAAAGTTTAATTTTAAGTCCACTCACACGTGCGTGCGTGGAGGAAGAATGTAAAACCAATAAGGAAAAAAAACAGCATGGCACATCCTTCAAGGATAGTAACCCTGACCTTGTCACCAGCAAGCCAGAAGAAGAGTCTGACATTTAATCCACGCAACCACCGGTGCGGGAGGGGGGGGAGCAG
>CABFVX010000961.1:61960-85477 GCA_902151425.1 Timema shepardi
GCCCGTTACACACTGGTATAAGAATTATATAAAGATATTTAAAAAATGTCTAAAAATTATAGAAAAATGTTAAGGGTGGACAACCCTTATCACTAAGGGGTATGAAAAATAGATGTTGGCCGATTCTCAGACCTACTCAATATGCTCACAAAATTTCACGAGAATCGGTCAAGCCGTTTCGGAGGAGTACGGGAACGAACATTGTGACACGAGAATTTTATATATAAGATTAGCCCTACTCTTTTTTTTACATCGTGTCTTACCACCAATTTGGGTTATACACTTGTATACAAATAACGCTAATGGTTTTAGGGTCTAGAAATGTTATATTTACAAGCAGTCTACCCCCAGATTCGTGGAGAGATAGTGAAAAACCATTTTGAAAAATCCACCCCCAGTACACCCGAATGAGATTCGAGCCTTGATTACCCAGTAATCGGCAGTCTCTAATAGTACTAGAGCAGCGCGTTAGACCATGTGGCAACCAAAGCTGATTTTCTTATTTCTTAACCCTAACATCAGGGGTAACATGGTATAGGTCGTCATAATCCCAATAAGCTAGATTTCTAGTGAGGTTCAAATTGCAACTTGATGCAATGCTCATCGATGGGATCACTGTCAAGGACGAATTTAGAAATGGTAAAAGGGGGAGGGGGCGCGAGGGCAGAGATATATTGAATGTAGGAATATTTACCCTTCGATCCACGACTGATCATTCACCCATGCCGAGTTCAAGCCCAGATTCACCCCCACAAGTTATTACCCTGCACTTCCCCTCCAGAAATGAATCTAAAACTTCATTAGTCACCGCCAAAGCTCTCACTCTCCACTTCCAATAGTATTTTTTAAAATAAAATATTATACCTGAGGGGGGGGGGCACGTACCCCCTACTCCCCCCTTAAATTTGCGCTTGATCATAGTTTAAACTCTATAGTGTCATGTTTTTACTAAAATAGATTGAGGGTGACTTTCTGGTTTGAATATCGACAGGGTGCACAACTCAATAGTGGTCTCGTGATTAAAAGTTCCAGTAAAAATTGTTGGAGCAGGGAGTTTTGTAGTTCAAATCTTGACAGGATGAACTGCGCATAGGTAAGTCCAAATAGCCAGGATCGCAATGAGAGAGTGAGGGAAATTAGATGGTTTTCACTTATGACTCATTGTGATTTCCCATCTTATTTTCACCTTTTTTTGTGTACTTCCTCATCCTTAACCCTTAGATTAAATAGTTTAAAACATTTAAGTTAGACGTAGTATTAATGTTAACCCTATCTTAAATTCCCACTGATAGGAAAGTGTTCTAAATAGTAAGCTCATTTAGTCTTGATTTCCATTAATGGGGAGGCTGGGATTCGAATCGTGCTTGGGTGTATTTAGAGTGGTTATTAGTAAATGGTTTACCTCTCTCCCTCCAAATAAATTTTGGTAAATTTTCTCTACAACTCTACCTTCTACACCCCTACCGCATTAACATTATTAATACCCAAACAGTTAAAGAGACGTGGTGGAAAATTAAATCTTAAATATTGCTTAAAGGACAGTTTTCCGATCAAACACTGTTTTACAAAATGTTGCAAGTCCAAGGTCGATGCTCGTAAAGATCTGCGTTGTGTCCGACGGAAAACTGTGGGCGAGGTTAAACTTTGAAGGAGTGCTTGCCTACTGAGTAAACTTAATCAGAAAAGGGCAGAAAAAAATATTTACGTGTTGTTGAACAATTATATAGCTATGTATGTATACGAAACATGTATTTTTAGTTTGTTTGCACAGAAACTAAACTAGGCCGGTGGTTGTTGATGTAGCACCTTGCAGGAATAAAGTTGGTCGACGAAATTAATGTCAGATTACGAAAGACCAAAACGGCAACCACTCCTGGTCGAATACATTAGGTATTCAAGTAGGTGGGAGTAAAAAAATATATATCCCTTAGTTATTTATCATGACAAAAAGTCAATATTTTTTGGGTTGGATACAATTACGTTTTATAAAAAAAAACTTGGTCTACTAAGCCATATATATAATAAATTAAAAATAAATTCATGGTAACCAGGGAAAAAATCACGAAAGACAACTTCATTGATTGTCCAAATCAGAAAGACAGTAAAGATGTTTGGTGTTTTTTACGTGATTATAGAGTTCAATGCTTACTTTCTAGAAAAAGCAATCACTTTTATGACATCGCTAATCGTGTCCTAATAGCGTACATACATTAACCAATTAAGGTAAATTATTTATAAACTCTAGAGGGCTATAATATTTACTGAACCCAGGTGGAACAATCTACGTGGTAATCTATCTTCCAAGCTACAACAAAATTACGCTAAAATATTTGGACTGAGGAAGGTATAGTTTGCGATGATATATACAGGTGTTTGTGTAGAGGGAGATTGTAAATCCACTTTAGGAAAATCACCCTTAGCACAAACAACAGGGATTCAAACCCCAATATTAACACCAACAGCAATCCAGTCTCAAGAGTGACGCATTAGATTATTCGACCACCTATGCTGACAATAATCTAAATTAAAACGGTAAATTATTCAATATTTAATAGATTATAAAAATTATAAAGATTCATTAGCTTTATTTTGTAAATTTAGCATTAATTTTTAACAAAATACTTTAAAGAACTACTGTAAGCTAGCTTTGTTTTTAAAGAAAATGATTTCGTTGTTTTCTAAATAGACGTCACTTCTTGTCAAGTAGTATTAGGCTAGCTATAATATTTAATTATTTGATTATATATTTTAAAAATGCTATTTTTTTTCAAAGTCTTTTCAAGTAATAGTCTATGATTTATACCTTATATTAACTTGTAATATCTCCTGGTCTCTTGTTTAAAAAATTTAGAAAAACAATACATTGATCAGTATCACTCGTTCAATTTCTTGTGAGGGTGAAATATTATTAACGGTTAGATTAGATTCTTTCGCCGATTGTTAAGTATATGTTCTGAATGTAAATATGATTCAAACCACCTTCTAGGAATGTTGTTTATTTATTGTAATATGTTTTGGTTCTAGTTTTAGCTAGTTTGTAGGCTATTCGCTTGTCTAAAATCCTTTAACTGACTACCCGAATATTTAGGAATTTAATAGTAACGTGCTCGACCTGATTCAAAAGGCCATGGTTTGAATCCCATCTAAGTAAATTTAGGCCTTGTTGCCCCATTCTCTCTCTCTCTTACTCCAGACACCTTATCTAAGCTGATAATAAATACGCCTACATAAATATGTCCTGGATTTGATTACCAGCTCACCCGAAAAATTTATAATTGCTGAAGCTAGTGCTTCATGATTCACAACTACGTATTGATGTTGAGGTGAATTAATGTTGGTCTCTTATATGATCATCTTAATTTTTAAGTCTAGCACTGATATAATTAAGATAAATTTTATATTAAATATTTCTAGTGAAAATACATCTATAAAATGGTGTTTTTATCCCAAAAATTATGGTCTTTTACAATTTTATCCTATATATTTTTTATATCTAACCTCTTACCACCCATCTGTTCTATCCGCCTTATTACAATAATATTGTAGGGATTCGGAAAGTAGAATAGAGAATAATCTTTCCCGCATTTTTTTTGGAGGAAGTGAGGGAAAATTTTTGGTAAAACAACTCACGACGCCAGGTTGGAATTAGTGCTCTGATCTCCCCAATACAGTCAAACCAGACAAGACAAGACTGACGCCTTTATGTGAATTTATATTTATCTAGGTTCCTTAATATATGTAGGAATTCACTTATATCATACTTTAATTCAAGTCCACTAAAAAACTTTATCCCTCTAGCTTATTTAAAACACACCTCTTTCGTCGTGCCGCAGACCAGGATATCACTGCGCATGCGTAGTGACAACAATTCAGCTAAGTTGTGCCTACAGAAATAATTGTATCTGTCTGTGAACCCGAATCTGCCCAATGTCTGATCGTGGGTTTGGTTCTGGTCGAATTGCTTCACCATTACACGCTCCGCCAATGTTCGTCCCCCTTCCCTTCTACCTCGTTTTTGTCACCTTTTCTCTACTCTTGTGCTTTTATAACAATTTCTTCTTCAACTCTTTCTTGTTGTAGTCACTTCTCTGACATGTTCATCAATTATACTGAGCATCCGTGTCTGACGACCTTTCACGATTACAGACGGACCGAGCTGACGAGCTAAGGGAAACGACCTTAACGCTGTTGATACCACTCAGTAGAAAGCGGTAAGTCAATATAAGAACCATAATTTTAATTTAATATCATTTTGCTTTTATAGATAAAGTGCTCCAACAAAAAGAAGAAATAAATTGTAAATATCCTTAAATAGTAAAAAGCCTCCAATAATTTTAAAAATAGTTTGTAAGAAGACTTTTATTAATATGTTTATTGAACTTGTTTCTAATTTATGAACTTTTAATAAATGTTCGATAGTAAGGATATTTGGTTTGGTAATTGAAATGTCTTGTAGAAGAAGTATTCCCTTAAGTATGGTTGACAAAAAATATGAAAAAGAGCTATATTTGTTAAAAATATAAAATTTTAATTACTACTGTGCAAGAACAAACAGTGACACCGTAAGCTGTGTGTGTTTCGTGGTAGAGAAGTGAAAGAAGGAACTATCAAAAGAGGGTAAACAAACGGTCTGGCTACTATGTTCAAGCCGTTATAGTGAGGGAAAGGAGTTATAAGTTCCCAAAAGTTAGTGAGGAGACGTTCTAAGACAGTGGGTGGGTGACTCGTTGTGCACCTTACACATCGCCTTTACTATTTCCCTCGCAGCCTTTCCCAACCCCCCCCCCTCCCCCCCGGCCACGTCTCATTACTCGTCAGGCTATATGCATTGTATTTACTCTAATGATCTATGGATTAATAAGGTAGACTTTAGGTGAAATTTACATTCATTTTCGTGGGGTTGAGGGATAGAATAAAACCTTTTAGGGGGGAAAAAAATCCCTCTTAATCCACTAGGCTGAGATTTGAACCAACTATTTTCATGAAAGAGCAATCCAGACTATTTTAGCGTGATATTTAACAAATTAAACATATCATTATGACAACAGTGTAAACTATGCTGTGTCCATATCCGGGTCAGACCTTGTCTCTCCTGCTTTGATTCCAACATTTTGAACTGTGATAAATAGAATCATATTTATGTGTTATCTCAACAACATTTTTATAAAGTTTTATTTTACATATCACAGGTGATAGCGTCTGATTCAGCTAGCTACTCTTTTAAGTTTCCAGTTGGGAATATATGACACGGAATAGTCTGACCACAATATCACGGCTATCTGAAACATAATGGCATGTTGTCAAGTCACAAAGAGGGCATGACAAATTGACCCCTTACTCTTAGAACCCTTCAACAAACCAAGCTTTTTTTTAATCTTTCATTTTAGTCCCCCCTTGAAAAATATCTACCCTCAACCTACCCACCCATTTCTTGAAGTCAAGTGCCATTATGGGACCAAGAACCTCAAGATTATAGGCGACACTTTTTTTTCCATACATATATATAAAAAAAGATTGCATCACTGAAATTTAAAAACGGTACAACTCACTTCCAAAAAATAATAAACGTAATTTTATATAAGAAGTTTTTAAATGCGGTGGATTTTTTATTTCTTCAAAAGATGTTAGCAGTTTTTATGAGCTTTAGCTTAGAATCATGGAAGCGGTTAGTTAGATCCTTTATAAAGGATTTGGTTCAAATCTCAATCAGTCAATATAAATGTGGTTTAAATGGTTGTTGTCACCGCGCATTAGTACTCATTCAGATTATATACCTATGCACTAACTATGCTAATTGGTTAAGAATAAGGAAGGTTGAGTTTAGAAGAAGTGTACCAGCATTTTATTGAATAAAGCGTGTGGAATCATTTACGAAAAAACAGCTTCAGTACACCCTACAGGGATCGAACAACGATGGACAGTAGGATCTATAGCGAAGGTGACGGCTTAGACTGAACGCATATATTAATTCGCGCTATTCGCGCTATTGAAATAGGGATGAATAAGGGAAAGTTTTAAATAAATGTACCCACATTTGCATTTATGGGGATAAGAGTGAGAAAGGTAGAGTTTTAAAAGATTTGTACCCACATTTGCGTCTGGGAGATAAGGATGAGTAAGGGAGAATTTTAAAAGATATTTACCCACCTTTCTTGTGTGTGTGTGTGTGTGTGTGTGTGGAAGGGAGGGGACTATCTAGGGAAAAAAAACCTTTTCACTCCTAACTGGTATTTGAACCCAGATATACACGTTATCATCAATCCAGTCTTGCATAAGAATGACGCCTTAGACCACGCAACCATCAATGCAAATGTTTAAGGTGATAATATTATCACTAGGCTAAAAGTGAATGCTATAGATATAATAGAGCTATTTTTTTTAACTATTCCGATTTTAAGAGTGAATGACTCACAATGCCAACTGTATATTTTAATCATGCAACTTTTATTAATAAATGAAATTAAAGATTATGTGATAAAGAAAACCCCTTTTGATATTGAATTTCAAATTTTGTTTTCATATGAAAAATATTATTACATTTAGTCGTTTTGTTTCGCCCATTATCATTTTAAATAAGATTTTAAAGTGAAACTGAGTCTTTTCAAACATTCTTTAAGAAACAAAATATGTTTTGTTCTGAACAAGCTAAAGTAATTTTCTATTTTAAATTATACATTTCACGTGTAAAATGAAAGCTAGTCGTGTATAAATAGGTAGTGTACAAATGCATACACAACCAGCAGATCCATCAACCATCAAAGTAATTTAAGTCATTATTCCTCTAAAGGTCCAGGTGTTTGCGTGTGTAAATGTTAATATTCAAAGTTGTCGCAGACTCAAGGCGATTAGAGCGAAGAAAAGACACACACACACATACTTAGATAGGCTCACAAGTATGGAAACCACCAATGACCGTCACACAAAACCAAAAATAGGCATTATAAATTTAAAAAAAAAAAGCTAACTACAGTCAACGTCTTTCTTTCCAGTGTCACGTGTTGAGTTAAGTGTGGGTTTTCGATCATTTTTGTCAAGGCTACAGTATGATGATGATGTGTGGTTTTATAGCTAAGATAACCTATGTCACGTTCTTTGCTCTCGTATAAAAGACACGATATTTTTTTTTTATTCGATCTTTCCTCCAACTTTTATTGTCGTCACAATTTGTGGTTAGACACATACATTTTTGATCACTCTTTTTTTTCAATGCCTCCATGGCCATGACATGTCATAAAGTACTATCGTTATAATATTTTATCGTATTTTTTTAACGACAAATCCGATAAGCACAGGCAAAGATTAAAGTACTAAAAGTTTAAATAAAATATATATACAATTTTATTAGATATACTGATCCTGTTATTATAAAGATGTAAGCCTATGATGTTCCTTCCCAAAAATTATACATTTGAATTGGCATTACAATTTTAGTTCTATAAAATGTATTGATAATGATGGCGGATATTTGATATATTCCATTTTAAAATTGTGTTTATGTTAACCTTATACACATTCACAGTAATATAATACCTATAATTGGGTGAAAGCCGATTACATAATGCCCAACACATTATTATAAATAGAATAGTATACACAAAGGAAAAATATACCAAATAAAAATAAAAGTTACCTCCAGGATGAATTAAACTTTAATTTAATCTAAATGATAACTTAATTTTTAAGGTTCTAACAGTAGATTTCATCAGATCAAAGCCTTTTCCCCTCTTATTTTATTTAGGACTGAAGTTGATTTTCTAACTACAAATAAAAGAAAAGCAGGAATATTGCTAAACTTGGTTTATTTTTTACAATTTAACTGAGCAATATCAAGTTTGGATTTACAGTTTAAGAAGAATCATAACTTTTAAAACATTTATTACAAAGAGAGACATTTTCTTTGTAACTCTATAAGGTTTTTGGCGTTTTCTTAAATAAATCTTGCGTCTCATATTTCTATCCGTACGTGCTATTCACATACTTACAGAAGGTAGGAATGAGTAAGACCGAGTTTAGCGTTAAGGTATCCGTATTTGGATGGAGGAGGAGGAGTAAACCATTTAGGGAAAAACACCCCAGTACTCTATGATTGAATTTGAACTCAAACTTTTCATCGCCATAAAATCAGGCAAGATTAGACCGACACCCTTAGCGTGGGAAAACCTGCTTTTGTAGTGTTAATATTATTACTATTACGAATAAACATAATAGTAATTCATTGAAAGAATCAAATACTAATAAAACTCAAGGAAGATTTGAGCTGCAATAAAGAAGTATTCCAAATATTTGGGTTTAACTAAATAATGTCTCCGTAAAAATCCTCAATTTTTTTTCCTGATATTCTGCAAAATGTTTCGCATATCTACAAGTGCATCCGCTATAGTTAAAAATAGAGTATTTGACACTCAAGGGGTATCTGCGAATGAGTGGTTCGTTTGCGAACATCGCTGAGTCTTCATCACATCTCCCCATTGTAAAAGCTCATCAAACAGATCTGAACCAAGGAAACTTCGTGTGGGCCTGAACACAATTTACAGGGGTAGACCTATATAATCTTAGGAATCAAATAGCCAAGGCTATTATTTATGCTTTTTAGTGAAGGATTCTCCATTTTAGATATCATCTTCTGAAAATTGAAAAATGACACCTTGATACGGGAATCGATCCCGGGAATTTTGGCTTAGTACACCAATGCTCTAACCACTGAGCTATCCAGGAATCGTCTCGTGCCCACGGTCATTCAATAAGCAATAAGCGAACTACCGAGTCTAAGGTGGCTTCGTTATCTGATAGCTTGTGATCTTAAAAAAATCACACATTTGTAGCCGACGATTTACGCACGTCCATCATAGACTCTGCCTTAAAATATGAGTGAAGAATGACCCTGAGCACGGGATGATTCCTGAATATATCAGTGGGTAGAGCATTTCCGTACTGAGCCAAAGGTTTCGGGTTCGATTCCCGTGTCCAGGTGTCATTTTTCAATTTTCAGAATATATAATCTTAGTCTGATCAGGAAATAAAGTATAAAATAATTAATCGTACTGATTTAAGCTGTTTATATTTTATCACACCAAGTAAAGGCCTACTACCCGTTTGTGGTATACACATTTCAGCCTCCAGACATACATTTGTTCTAGATGACCATAGATAAGGGTAAGCGCCCGCATATTATTAATACTCATAAATAAGTATTACCTGTAGGCACCATGGGAGACTCAAACAATTAAACAAAACGTTAAATGTTTTAATAGGCCTTAGATGATAGGCTACGTGCTTGAAAATGCACTTAACATAGTCAAATTTTCATAAGAAGTTTCTTCTAGAAATTACAGAAAAAATAAAATATTTTCAACCAAAATATGTAGCACCTAAAAATTCCATCAAAAGTAGATATTGGCAATATCTATCAAAAAAGACAGCTGCAGATTACATTAATTGATGGATGAATGATTGGATCAAGTAACTTTTTCTAGCCATCAGAAGGTTAGAATGTATATCTCTTACCCTACATTAAGGCTAGATTCTCCTCACCCTCCAACCTCTTTCCCACTGCAGCCTCACCCCTCGACCCTTCCCCATTTACCCATTTTCAAGTGGCCAGATGTATCTTCCAAATATACCTTGTAGAACATTTAGAAATATTGATGAATATTAATATAAACTGACCCACATTCCATGGTTGGAAGTGACTAGATTAAAAATAAAACCAGTTTGGTCAGGTGTGTTACTCAGTCACTTAGAGCTATATCGAATAACCCACCCGCTTGGTTGAGCTTTAAATTAACTCAATTCACAAACACGCACACACACACATAGAGTATAATTATTCACGCTGACCAATTAATAGAAAGGATGGGGGGAGGGGGGGGAGGTTATAGACACCATGTCTTCATACAAGACCTTCTACAAGGTGAGAAAAAATACTTGACACGTATAACTCATTTTACATAGGAAGAACCTTAAAGTAAAAGCAAGTATTTGGATTTCAGCCAAAATGTATAAAATTTAACTATTTCATATGTTATATTTTGTAGATGTTGATAATATATATAAAAATTACAGTTAGGGATCTCATGTTATTAAGTATTAATACGTGAAAGTAGATCTAATAACTTTTTTATTCATCAAGACCCACCCTAACAATAGTGGACCGTATGTTTACCTTTTGTGTGCTAGTGTCAGTGGTGGACTAAGGAATAATTGTTTGGATGGGAATTTGCGCTTTGCAAATAAGCGTAACCAATTATTCACTTTAAATAAATTCACGGTTACCTGGCGGTCTAGGGGTAAGGTGTCGGACTTCTATACTAGGGTCAGGGGTTCAATCCTCGGTCATGTTACAGATTTATCTGATTGCCAAACCCTTCCTTCAACTCTGTCAAGACGTGTATTAATCACAACTTGTGAATGTGTGGAGTGCCAGGCCTCCACCGTTGTTCGGATCCCATATTAAACTTTAAGTCCACCATTTCATCTCACAATCACCCCAACATTACACATTAACGTAAGTGCGTATAACCCGAATGGGTAGTAAGACGCGGTGCTAATAATAATAATAAATTCACCAAGTAAATAATTAAATATATAGTTCTACTAAAAAATTGTGAATATGTTTTAGTCGTTTATTTATTTATTTAATAGGTAGACATAACTATTGTGATGATTGAGTCTATAATTGTGTTTAAACTAATAGATTTTGATTTTACTAATGGTTTCCAACAAAAACAAAAATTGGATAATATATAAGCGCCTAAAAGAAAGCTTCTGCATTATTCTATTACCTTTCTTCCACCTCACCCACTACACTGTCTTATTTGGCGTAGGTATATTGAAGGGAAATAATAAGTGATTAAAACTATACATTAATAATTTGAGCTCCCCTGATAAATTGTTTAGTTACGATTAATCAATATTATTCTTATAAATGAATAAAATAAATATAACCTACTTAATAACCAAAAGATCTCATTTTATTATATTTATTGAGAGTTCGTGATTAGTTATTCGAAAATAATAATTCAGATTAATAAGATATTTTCATACTATATTTTAACAATTAAATTTAACCTAATAACCTTATTAATAATATATTATAAAGTAGGTTATATACATATGTACATAAATTACTTATTTACTTCTGGTTACCTAACTACTAAAATAAACCATGAAACTAACCTAATATATTTTCGAATATTTGATAAATAGGTTCAAAATTTTAAATCAGTTTTATTTTTAAAAATATTAAATACATTCTTTCATAAAAGTCAGTATAAACTAGTGGGTTGTTTAGTGATAATTATTTTGTGATGATTTTATTTACGACCTATGTTAACAAGTTAAAGTGTTCATTTAAATTTAAATTAACTTAAATCAAGTGAAATGTGGTCTCCTCCAAACGGACATTCCCATAAATAAAAATATTTGCAGCCTTTTATTTTTAGGACCGCGTCCTACTACCCGTTCCGGTTATACGCCACTTGTGTGTTGAAATTAAAGGTTAAGAGTGTCCAAAGCTTCGAATAAATGTAGATTATTTCTCTTTCAAATAAAAATCAATAAACTCATATCTTTAAATTATTATTTTCTTTCCATGCTCTATTTTAACGTGAAAGAAAATTAAATAATAATTTATTTATTTTTTCTCGAAAGGTAACGCAAAAATACTTAGTACACTTATACATTTTTCATACCATGTTATGATGAGTAGGCATCTTATATCAATTTTTTTTAAATATGTCATGTATAGCTTTTTGAAACACTAATGTATTTTTAAATGAAACTACTTGGGTGTTAGATATTATTACTTATGAAATAGTTCTTATAAATATTACAGATGCTTTTAGAATAATACCACACGAAGTAAATTTTTATTTTTAGAGAAAATATACTGCTTATATTTTATTTAAAATTAATAGGAGTGCTTGTTTATAGTATTATTTTGCTTACAATTCATATTTTTTGAGCAGATGTATGTATTTTAATAGACCCTTTTAAAAAAAAGCAAATCATTTGAAAAAACATGTCAACATTAAAGAAACAATAAGTTTTAAAGTTTCAATGTCACCTCTGGCTTTAGTCTAAATATTAACCATGGAGAGTAGTGATAACCTGAGTATTTGAACTGGTAGAACATCTGCTCATTTATCAAAATTGATTCAATGGTTTATTTCCCCCCCTAATCTATCTATTTATATAATTTATTCTTCAGCGTGAAAAAACTTAAAGATGAATTTTATTCGTGTCCACCTTGCAGTCTTCACCAAACGTGAGGCGGGTTAGAAATCACTTGGGCAAGTCAGGATGTAGTTAACTAAACTTGTTAATTCTGCTGCCCGTCCGTACGTCCATCTGGAGACTTTACCAGACTTGTTCCACCTGGCGCGAGGCATTATGGGTAGCGAGACCGAGACCTTTAGTGGCCGCGAGCAAGTGAGCCTCCCAAAAGATGTAATTACGTTTTTAATAATATCGGAGGCACATACTCTTGCACCATTTTCTGTTTTAGTATGTCACTATGGATATATATACCGTGTGCAACATGTCTTATTTTCCGAAGGACTTAACATATTTTGTCTTCTTCCACCACGCATTTCTAGCGGTCAGGGTCATATTCATTAATAACTACGCTTAAGAGGTAAATATGAGAGAAGTAAAGATAATAGAAAATGTACCCACATCCTCATGGAGAGAAAGTGGCAAACCATTTATAGGAAACCCCCTTTAAACTAACCGACCGGAATTCGAACCCTGACCCCATTCTTACTGTTAATCCAAGAAAGAGGAGGCTGACAATTGAGAGGGTTGGAGCGAAAACATGATAACCCTCGTTTGACGACAAAATTTGCTAGTAGTGATTTCTGGTTGCATACACCTTGAACTACAAGTTGTTTATATAGTCAGTCAATAACTAATCTCAGTGAATATTTTACTTACTTTTTTATAGATAAATTTAAAGATTTTATAGACGTTTAAATGGTGAAAATACCCCGTCTAAGTAAATGAGGGTTATTATGTTTTGCCCCAACCCCCTCAATTAGTTTATCAGCCCACCAATGCTAGTAATTTAATACGGCTGAGGAAGATATAATTTAGAATAAATTTACCCACATTTCAATGGAGAAATAGTGGCAGACCGTTTAGTAAAACTACCAACAAAACAACCAGTTGGGATTATAATCCTGACATCCTCATCACTATAAAACCAGACTAAATAGGTCTAACATTCAGTTTGCATCTCACCGAAGAAGCTTACTAATTCTCACATTTTTTTTTAAAGTACTAACTTTATTAAACGCTGACTAAAGGTCTAGGTTCTATATAAAAAAAAGGGGTTTACAATCTGTTCACCCTGAAAACTATCAAATTTACCTCGATGATTTCCACTATATTGAAGCTTACAAGATAATGTCTTATTGTAATTGGTAAATGGAGTGTACATAAGACTGTTGACAACAAACATAATGGCTTGTACATATTACATACACACATACATGAGATAAAAAAAGACAACAAAAACAATTAGAAGCTGGCAGCAAATTGTTCAATGTCTTTGAAGGGCATAAATAGAAGTTCTTGGAAATGTACACTTGTCCCAACACATTCAGTAAGTCTCCAAACTTTGAATAGCACTTTCTTTTTGAAACATAAAAAGGCGCAAGGAACCTAGCTCAAACTGGAAATAATTGTTTGTTAAACATATTTGGAAACGCTAATTTAGCACACGCTCGCTAAATAAGAGTTGGAATAGCCGTCTAAACAAAATGTTGTCCACTTTGACGTGAAAAGTCACAACAGCCACAAGATTAGAATGTGGTTCTGAGAGTGACAACTTACTTCAGTTGATTATGTGTATCTAGTCTACATAGGTCTACAGTTTATACAGGGGTCACTAAATTTATTCAAGACAAAGAAGAAAATGTATTAAAGGAAGAATGGATTTATTTCTCTTATTCATAAAATAGTAGTTTGATAGTCTGAGAACTAATTCGAACACAATTAATACTTAGCACCGCGTCTTACTACCCATCCGGGATATCCGCGTGTTGTGATGAGTGGAATAATGCTGGCATTGTTAGTTTGCACAAAGGCAAAGGCAGTAGGAGTGAATTTAATAACTATAGGTAGGACAATTAGTTTGTTGAGTATTCCAGGCAAAGTTTCTGGAAGTCTTAATTGAAAGGGTTTGTGAAAAATACTGCTGACAAGATTTGGGGGCACAATGTGGTGACAGATACCAGACATGTACCAGATATTTGCATTGCTATGATTGATTGAGAAATATTTGGCAGCAAGGAATAAATTGCATTGTGCATTTGTTGATCTGGAGAAAACGTACGATCGGGTTAGTAGGTGTACGTTATGGAATGTTCTGAGAGAGTATGATGTGGCTGCATGGCTAGTAAATGCAATTATGGAGATATCTGGTGGAAGTAAAGCGTGCGTTATGGTGGATGTAGCTTTGAGTGAATGGTTTAACGTTGAACAGGGTGTTATACAAGGTAGTAGTATGTCTACATGGTTGTTTAATGTATTCATAAATAGCCTGAGTGTGTAATAGATGTTTCTCAGGACGTGATATGTGTGCGAATGGACAATGTGAATGTGAGAGTGCTGATATATGTAGATTGTAGATTACACCGTATTGATGACTGATAATGTAAGGGACTTGTATATTGCATTAAATTGTTTGAATATGTCGACCGGCAGAATGGATCCTCGTCTCTAAAAATAAGGTGACAGTTTTTGGTAAGGAATGATCAGGAAATGATTGGCAGATTAGTATAAATGGAAAACTGTTAGAACAAATAATGATTTTGTGTACATAGGCAAAATGTTATGTGAAAATAAAAGGCTATATAATGAAATCGACAGACTGGTGAATGTATCTCGGAGAGTAGTTGGGTGTATATGGACTATTGCAAGGAATGAAGTAGTATCAAAAATTTAAAATATGGCAGTATATAAAAGTGTGTTAGCGCCAACACTGTTCAATGTGTGGTAAGCGCGGGTTTGTTAGGAGAAACACAATAACAATGTGAATGCAGTTTTAACTAAACATCTAGGAAATTTATGTGGAAAAACTCGTATGGACAAAGTCAGTAATGACTGGGTGCTGAAGGAGTGCAGATTGAAAGGGATTCCGGTAGCTAATTGTGAAATAAGCGTCTTACGTTGGTTGAGAGTATGAGTGTGGATCGAGTAACAAAGCAAATATAGTTATAGTGTATAGATTAAAATAAAGGAGTAGGCCGTGTAAAACGTAGCTAAATGTTGTTGACGAATGTGTGAAAAAGCAAAACTTGAGGAGTCTTAAGAATAAAATGACTTTTGCTAAATGCACACTTTCTTGCCTACCCCGTAAGAGAAAGGCGTGATTATGTACGTATAGGCCCTCAGTTCCTGAGAAAAGTTACATTAAAGTTTTGTAAACAGTAGAAGAAAGAGGTTATGTGACAACGCTGTGCCTTACATTATGGGTTGGTGGTAAGTCATAGGGCTAGGTAAATATTCGAGCTCAGTATTATAAAAGAGGCCATGGAGTACACACACGTATAGTTTTGGGACATGGCAATGGCCTTGGGTGCATCAAACAGCCAAGCTGGCCCTGTGTCACGATTGTAGGCTGACCGCTATCACAACAGACGGCACCCAAGTGTAAAAATGTGTCTCGCTGGTTGGAGTTGCGTTTCCGAGAGATTGGTCAAATGGGACCAGCACAGCGCGTGGATGTAGGATGGCCACGCAATGTGCGGACAGTGGACCTTGAGAATGCAGTACTAAAAGCTGTACAACAGGCACCAGCACTCAGCACACGGGACACTACATGGGCTACAAACGTATAAAAGTCAGTGGTACACCAGGCTCTGCATGATGAGGGCTACCACCCATACCATTACACCGCAACGCAGCGTCTACTGCCAGGTGATCTTCCTTGCCGTGTAATGTTCTGTGAGTGGCTTCTGCAACAACATGAGGTGGATCAGGATTTCGTCAATCAGATACTGTGGACGGATGAAGCTTGTTTCACACGTGATGGTATGACTAACTCTCACAACAACCACCTGTGGGCACCTGCTAACCTGATCGCCACTCTAGTTCATGCCTAACAACAGCGATTCAGCATCAATGTATGGGCCGGTATTGTTGGGGATACACTTGTGGGCTCCTATTTTCTACCGGAGCATCTGAATTCGCAGTATCACATCACCGTTTCTTCATTGCCACCAGCTTACCTAGCCTGCTTCAGGACGTCCCATTGCCTATGTGCCAGGATATATGGTTTCAGTGTGACGGTGCTCCAATTCACTATGCAGCAATAGTGCGCCGACTGCTACACAACACTACCCCCGCAAGTGGATTGGGCGTGGGGGGCCTGTGGAGTGGCAACCGAGGTCACCAGACCTCACACAGCTAGATTTATTTATGTGGGGTCACCTAAAATCACTGGTTTACCTACCAAAGGACCTGCCGCAGTCAGCCGAGGACAACATCGCACAGTTACATGCCGCTAACAAGACGGTTGACGTCCCCATGCAAAGCCATGTGCACGCCAAATGCATCAAACCCGTGGAAAAATATACTGCTATGCGTGGAGCAAATTTCAAACACCTATTGTGAAGATTCGAAAATATTACAGCTAATGTAACGTGCTGTGCTTAAAGAGGAATAAAGTATTTTTCTCTATTTTCAAGTCACTTTCCTCGAAAACTAAGGGCCTAACGCATTTTTACCAGAGTATTTTCTATTTAACTTAGGCCAGAGAATCGTGTGGTATAGTCCGTATCCGTGAATTTACGAACACCCTGTACATGTATAGATATATATATGTGTATGTGTGTATATATGTATTTATGTATGTATGTATGTATGTATGTATGTATGTATGTATGTATGTATGTATGTATGTATGTATGTATGTATGTAATGTATGTATAGTACAGTAACATAGTAGGACCCACTCCAGTGGCAACAGGGTATAAGGAGTTACTATCGCAGTATACTAGACTGCCGATGACGGAAATATCAAGGTTCGGATCTCGGATCACAGTTGTGTGTTCTGGGCTTATTTTCCAAAATGGCTTTTCACTCTCTCTCCACAAAAATGTGAGTATACATACTCTAACCGCAACTTTTCATACCCATAAAGTCAATAGATACATTTTACATAAGTGCATAGTCCGAACAGATAGTAAGATGCAGTGCTAAAAAATATATATATATATTAGGGATAGGGAGCTCTTAATTATTTTGTCCACCATCTCTTTCTTAGTACTGACCCTGTCCCAGTTACATGTGCTTTTACTACAATAATTTGGCATGAAAGAGAAAGGTATAATTTAAAGGAAATTTACTAACATTTGCGTCTAAGGAAGGTA
Source organism: Timema shepardi (assembly GCA_902151425.1). NCBI lineage: Eukaryota > Metazoa > Arthropoda > Insecta > Phasmatodea > Timematidae > Timema > Timema shepardi. The sequence continues at coordinate 79,336 of CABFVX010000961.1, forward strand.
ATAGCTTAGATTGACGTTTTAGTCCAAATATTCACCGTTCAAGTAATTATTAATTTCTAGTATCAAATTTATGTATGGAGTGCAAGTTTCCATTCTGTGTTAAGTTAGTTTGTAAATAGCATTTTAATTAACTAATAAGCAATGTCATCTTGAGTATATACGGTACATAATACTTCTAAATCCTATCCAGGGAAATAAAATCCCCTTTTCAATCAGAAAACTATATTATAAGCCTTGACAGTATTTTTGCTTATATAACTTAATTGATTTGATTTTACTTGGTAAAAAAGGAAGCCAAAAATCAATTAACAACAGATTACCTTAGATGGTCTTACCACTTAACTGCTTAAAAATCATTACCGACTAAATCAAAACGTGTCCACCATTCTCCCATCTCGTTTAAAGTTGGCTTCAGCCAGAAATTTAATGTGCCCCACATTTCATTTTTAGTTTCTACATACAGAGATACATTAATATATGTTTCTTTAAACTGTATAAATGATTATAATATTTTATTTAGAAAGTATTTATTGAAATAAATACACAATGAAAACAACTTGCTTTAAAACAATTTAAATTTATAGAGCCATTAATAAACATTTTCAAATGACCAAATTATGTAGGAAGATTAATCATTTGTTATACTATAATGTTAATTTATTTCGAGTAATATATTTACTTTATTCATATATACAAATAATAAACTCATTTTCTGCTGTAGGCCTTGGAATTAATACCAAATATTTATAGAACAAATTTTTCACTGGTGTCAATAATAACATCATATATAATACTTTAAGGTGGGAGACAATCAGAATACTGAGATGCATTGCAGACTTCCAGAAATTCAGTGTTACTTAAAAAGTGGTATCGCATTTCAAAATATGGCTTATGCCAAAATGTATTTGAAAGACACTAACATTTCCCAATAGGATTAATAAACAAATATTTAAGGTCTTACAATTTTAAAATATATGGTACGGTTTACAGTCTTTCTCTTGATTTCAACTTAAAATATACATTTATTAAAAACTAAGATTTATGAAACGAAATAATAGTTCTAGGGATATTTGTAGAAATATTACACCAAAGATCATGAATAAAATAATATACCCTGCTACTTACTTTATGGCATTTGTAACAAGGAACACTGTTACAGAAAAAGTGATAAAAGAGAAACATCTTTGTCCACCAAAGAGCATAAGAATCAAATTCATTTTCAGACCTGAATTTAAAAGAATATATATTTGATTATATCTCAGTAAATTATTGGTTTTATGAAACTATATTTCAAGTAAAAGGTTTTTATATTTAATAGTATTACAACTTTACAACAATAAGTTCATTCCAGTCTCAAATAATTGCGGATAAATTACGAAAATAGGAAAATTTCTCTATGTAAAATAGGTAAAATAGTTTCGGCTCTAGCCCAAGGTACATACATACGGCAATGCAAAAACAACTTTTTTGGTTTCATATGGTCATGAGACATCGACATTAATTATCAAAATCTCGAGTTTGATTTTTTTCTGACGATCACAATACTTTCTCTCCGAGGTGTCAAGATATAGTAAAAAGTATATAAAAATGTGAAAACAGCTCATTTTCCACGAAGTTGCACAGGAAATGTCTTAATTCTGGGATTAAACTAAGGTATAGAAACTTATCTCAACCATTCTCATCCCTAATTCTTTAACGTAATTAGTATATACGCTTATAACCTACACGGGTAATAGGAAGCTTTATAAAAAACTAATATCGTGTGTTAGAATATACTCATTGATAATTTATTATGTATATCTTTCCTTACCTCTCAAAATAACACAATATAAACGAGTAAAAACAAAGTATGCCCCTTTCCCCCTCCTTTATTCGCAAAGAAGACTCTTCACGCATCAGTGCGTCATTGGTAAGTAACCCCTAAATGGTATCCAGTCATGGATTCATAATGTTACCCTTAACTTAAGGCAATCCCACTAAAAGCATCACTCGAAGGTTTTTGTTTTTACATTAGTTCGTTCCCATATCCACCCTTCTCCTAATGTCTCCCCCTACCGTCGTAAAGGTCCCTGTAAATCTCGTAAAGAATTAAGGCGACACGGGTTCAGGCAGAGCATAAAATATAAGAGAAGACAGGACAATCTATCATCTAAGTGATTATAATGACCTCCGACAATAACTTCCTTGGATACCGATATTGTTTAAGGTGGCCGGGCGTGTAAGGGACGCAAATTAAAGTCTGTGTATTTACAGTTTTTATAGCGAAAAAAAATAAATTTTACTCCAAATGAAACAAAGAGTTTTGTTTATTTTTCACATGGTGACATCAACAGTATTTGAATATTTGTCATGATCATAGCGGCATTAGAAGAAAAGCCTATATTTGAAGAAAAAAGTTATCTTTAAATTCCATAACACCCTTGACAGATATTAAAGAACTGTTGAAGTCACCATGTGAAGAAAAATAAACTCTATATTTCAACTGGGTAATTTTTTTTTGCCCAAAAATGCTTTGATTTAAAAAAAAAATGCAAAATACTGCTTTTAACTCTCGTTCACTAACCCGCCTCGGTGGCATAGTTAACGCTTCAGATTCGTGTTGAACTAGACTCACGAAGATGGAGAGATCGAGGTTCGAATCTTGCTTGGGTGATTTTTTCCTAATTTTTTTTCCACTCTACCTCCATGCAAATACGGGTTCACTTTATTTATATTCAACCTTCCCAATTCATAACTCATTAGAGTAATTAGTACTTAATCGTATAACCCTAACGGGTAGCAAGACGTGGTACTAAGTATTACTATTAACTCCCGTTCCCTACAGTTTCACATCAATATTTAGGCCTATTGTAGATTAATATGAAGGAATAAAAACCTACATTTTATTGTTATTGGTATTTGTTGGTATTTTATATCAAAACAGAATGAAAGTGAACTTTGGGACGATTTTTATAACGCCACGTCCTACTAATCGTTTGGGCTATACGCATATACTAATTACGATAGTGTGTTAAGGATGAGGAAGGTTGAATTTAGAGGAAATTCAACCAGATTTAGGTGAAGAAATAGTTTAAAACCATTCAGAAGAAACCACCCTCAGTACAGCTGATTGGTGTTCAACCACCAATCTCCCCGTCATCGGCAATCCAATCTATTGCGAGAGTGACGCGTTAAACCAGGGTGATCCAAAGATTTTCATCTTAAGAACCAAAAACCAAATCCTACTATCAATTAGCATCATGGGTTGTAGATATATTTACTAATGACATCAACATAGGCTCACAGATAACACTCAATAAGCAATTAATTTCAATACATATAAATAGGCCTATCAATTATATTTTTGGTTGGTTGGATCTTTCAAATTTTACTACCAAATAAAGTGTATTTGTCTCCCAAAAATAAGTGATGAAATATGTATGCACACCCACTTTCACAAAAAAAACACATTATACATATACAGATATTTATTTGTATTTTTATTAATCTAATAAATGGAAAGTAAAGTGCAATAGTGACCTTTTAAAATAAATACATTTTTTTCTGAATCATTAGATATTTAACATCCATCATCGAGGGTTTTTCTTGATTTCTTACCAAGATACTGTGAGGGCCACATTTTCAGTGAGAACGGGTTGAATGTGGCTTGCGTGACACAGTTTGAACAATACTATTTAAGAACACGCAGCCATCGAAGCAGGATTTAGGACTAATTAAATTTATAATGTGTAGAAACCATGTTATAATAAATTCATAATAGATTAAACCCTTTCAAATAAAATATAAAGTTCCACTTACCACTACTACTTTCTTTTATTTGCATGGAAAAAAAAGTCAAATTCAGTGTATCTTGGCCAACAGTGGCCTAAATCATCGTATATTCAATAAAGCATGGTATCAGTTATATCAAATAGGTTTCACAGCACTTTTATAAATAGTTGAACTCATCACGAATGAGATGTAGAAGTATTCATGTGTGTTTTAATTTATTTATGAGTATATTATAATTAACAGTGTCCTTTGATTTTAAAATAAATAAACGTTACGTAGCTCCGCACGGACTTTCTCACTTTATTGTTTAAAAATTGAAATATTTACTCAAAACTCGTAAAATAGATTAATCAAAATAATACACTAGCAAACCCAAGAATAAATTTCACTATCTTTATGTAAAACATATTTTGAGTTGCGGTTTTAAATTTTGTAATTTTATTTTGACCAATAAAAATGTAAATATTGACTATTGAGTTTAAAATGAAGGAGATAGATCATTGTTGTACAAACATTTTTCCTAAGAGTTTTAAGGAAAAATTACCAACTTTTTGAGAAACTTATTTTTATTTAATTATTCTATGGCATTGGAGAATTATTGCGTTAAGACTCAAGTAGTATATCTTTACAAATAAAATTCACAAAATTATATTAATATATCTGCCAATATCTAAGAAACTGTTGGTTTTATAAAAATATATTTCTTTTAAAGTTTTTTATTTTTAATAGTACTACAATTTTGCAATGATAAGTTATTTAGTACCTCAAATAGTTGCGGAGATAAGAAGATTTCGGCTTCTGTAAGGTACCCTAAATGTCATTTTCAAGGGAAAATGAAAACGTCAGTTTATATAATCTTAATCAACGCCCAAATACAAATTTTAATCAAAATAGTTAGAGCCAATTTTGAAAAAATGTATTTTTTTTCTTTTCACCCCTTATTTAACTACTCTTAATCTTAAGTTCAAACAGTCATATAGACAGACGGCATTGAAAAGATCACTTTTTAGGGTTTGGGGGGTCATGATACGTCGACATCCATCAACAGTTCAGGTTAGGTTTATTTACGGTCTCAATACTTTACCTTTAGTGTTCGAAAAGTTGTAAAATATATATATATTTGCATATAGATTGAAAGTTATTGGTTGTATAAAAATATGTTTCCATTAAAATACTTAAATTATATATATATCTACATATTTGTAATGCTAAGTAATTTCATTTCTCAAATAGTTTCGGAGATATGATACAAAATGAGAATTTACGCATCAGACCGGAGCCCTTAAAGTCATTTTGCCAAAATATTGAAAGTAACCATTTCGTTTGGAATATTTATAAATGTTTAGAAATTAAATTAAATCAAAATCGTTAAAACAGATTTTGAGAAAATCAATTTTTTCTCTTTTCGGCCTTCAGTAAACTACACTTAATTTTAAGGTTGGATATCCAATTATAAAAGTCCATCGTGGTAATCCCATGAAAACCCTAGATACCAAGTTTTAATCCGATCGGTAAAATAGTTTAGGCTCTAATTGGAGGTACAGACAGACAGACGGAAATTTAAAAAAAAAACACTTTGCGGATTCGGGAGGTCATGAAACGCCGAGATTTGTCAAAATTTCAAGTTAGATTTTTTTTACGATCACAATTCTTTCTCTACTTCTAAGATAGCAAAAAAGTAAAAAATTAACGATTTCTTTATTCAAATTCCAAGATTATATTAAAATGTGTGTCGGAAGTAGGAACAGTCATGTTTCTATTAGGGCTATATGTAAATATTAACGTCTTAATAATAGGCAATCTAAATAATCCATACTAGGGATCCCTTCACAATCGCAATAATAGATCAAATCATTACCCCAACTGATGGCCACGTGGTCTAAATACCAAGCTCGTTTGGTCTGGTTTTTCCGTGACCGGGACGTAAGGGTACACATCCTGTCAGGGTGTAATGAAGGGAGTTTATCCAAAATGGTTTCCACTCACCCTCCACGCAAATGTAGGTACATTCTCTTTACAGCTCTACCTTTCTAATACCTACACCACTAGTGTAGTTAATATATAGATATATGCATAAAATGCTTAAGGGTGATATAAGTCTATGATAACAGAATGTCACTAAGACATCAGTAAAATAACTAAGTAGGTAGAACTTGGAATAAATGCACCCCCACTTGCGTGGATAGAAAGTGGTAATTATTTGAGAAGTAAACATATTGATTTGCCTCAGCTTGGATTCAAACCTCAAAACTCTTATTCATTGAAATACAAGCATAGACAAGCATGACGTCTAGTCTGTGTGCCCACAATGCAAGTGAGCCTAAATAGTAAATTGAATCATGGTTCACAAGTGGTGGTAGGAGTTTGGGGG
>CABFVX010000961.1:85513-118234 GCA_902151425.1 Timema shepardi
GAGGTCAGGACTACACGTACACGTACAGAACATGCGAACCAGTGATTAATTTGTTTTTGTGCGAAGGGGAATGTGAAACAAACGTTTCTTTTATTATTTCTACCATTGCCAAATTTATTTATAACATTCTTAAGGAAGGGAGGATTCTTGGGAGGATTAAATACTATCTAAGGATGCGTCAATCTCAAATACCAGAGGATATTATTCCAAGTATTATCCTTTATTAAAATTGAGCTAATTACTAACTCAGCCATTGATATGACAAAATGTTATTAATTTTTAAAAAAAACCTGAGATACGACTATTTTGTACATCTTTAAATAGCAGTTATTAGTAATAAATCCTTTAACTCCCGATGTGGAGCAGAAGGTCACAACAAAGATTCGCTATTTCAGCTATTCCTTGTTGCAGTTTCAATGATAGGTTAGTTCCAGGTGAAGCAGGCCATAAACCAACCAACCACACGGATTCCAACGAGCGAGCGAGTAAAAGCCTTCACATTAGGTTGAAAAGGTCCTCAAGGGCTCTTTCAAATACCACAATTGACATATGGGACCGACTGCTTTACTTTTCCTCCTAAAGAATTTGTGCTATGGATTTTTATCGTTCAGTAAAATTCCGTCGACCTCAGCTGGGTTTGAACCCAAGAACATTTGGTCCTAAGGCGAGCCCTTTACCTCAAAGACCATTGAAGTCAACTTAAATAGTAATTGTACTAATTATATAACTGTAGCTAAGCATTTCGTTTTTATATAAAACAGTTATTTATTGATTTTATTGGTACGCCCAACAATAGGGTTATTAGTGAAGTGGCGAAGATTAGGAGGGTAGTTTTTTTCTATTAAATTAACCATCTATTTTCTGCAGATGGGGTGAGAAAACTACTTATATAAATGATATGTGAAATACCTTTCCTAAAGACATCCAGCCTTGCTTCGGAACCTAACATCCCCATCATAATTGAATCCAGGCTCTTGCGAGCTTGACTGAAAACTGATGTGTCCCATGAATAAATAGTTTCTTTAGCACCACGTCTTACGACCCGTTCGGTTTGTGCACTTATGTACTTATTACGCTAATATGTTGGAGATTATGAAAGTTTTATTTAGAGAAAGCGCACCCACATTTGCGTGGAAGCATTGTGGAAAACCATTTAGAGGAAACCACCCTCAATACACCCAATAAAGATGGAACCCTGATATCCCCATCTTCGTCAGTCTAGTCTAGATGATACGACCACCGAAGCAGGTGCCTCTATATTAATATCGAGCTTTAGAACGGTGGGAAAGATGATGGGGGAAGAGGGGTCGGTGAGTGAGATGGCCGTCTTAGTTCTAGATATTTTATCTTGGTATCACTCAATATGTATATGTTACATACCAATAAACTTCTCATTTCATGAATTGGGAAAATTTCTGCTCATTCCATGAACTGGATTGTTCGCTCGACCATTTTACGAACTGGGCAAAGATTGCATTATTCTTGCCTATTTTACCAACTGGTACTTGTTCTATCTACTAAAAGCTGGTTCAATCCTCGGTCCCGGCAAAGATTTATCTGATTACCAAACCCTTCCTTCACCTCTGACAAGACATCTTGTGAATGTGAGGAATGCCAGGCCTCCACCGTGGTCCGGATTCCACGTTAAACTGTAGGCCCTTCATTTCATCTCACAATCACCCTACCATTGCACATTAGCGTAAGTGCGTATAACCCGAACGGGTAGTAAGACGCGGTGCTAATAATAATAATAATAGTAATACTACAAGCTGAACTAAAATTATTTTTAAGATATTATAATAAACTACACAAACCTAGACCTAGCCTTCCATTCTAAAAAGATTGAAAGTTAAAATAGCTTAAATACCAAACCGGTTCATCGCTGGTTCATTTCTCGGACAGGACAAACACTCACGTTCATGAATTGGATATTGATTGGAGCTGTTCAGTTCATGAAATGGGCAGCACAAGCGCTGAGCAGTTCATGAACTGGGCAGCACAAGCACTGAACAATTCTTGAACTGGACTAACTTTTGCCTTAAAATACTTGATTACGCTGGAGCTGGATGTATTTTTTATTGAGTTGAGCATTGCTTTTTAAGTATTCTAATATTAAATAACTTTTAGAATTATTAAACATATCTTATTGCAGTCAGTGTTGATAACAGTTTACTTTATTAGTAATAAGGCTATTTCATAGTTATTTATTTCATCTATGAAAAACTACAGCTAAATATCACACGAATTGACTTATAAATTTAAGAAAATTATGTTAGTAACTTTCTAAAACTCTCAAAAAAGGCTAATCCTAACTAAATTGGACTATAAAATAAAAGGCAAGGTATGACTCACTCTATAAGTAGAATCCCAAGAATTAAGAGCTCATTTCGTAGAATTTTAAAATTTGTTTAGTTTATTAAAGACTCTTTTAAATGGAGCATATTTAAAATACATTTTTAAAAGTAAATGATAATATAAGCACAGAAAATACAAATTAATTAAATTCTAGATTATTCCCAATATTCACTTACTCAGTGGAAAACGCATTATTCTGAAAATGAGAAGTTCCATTTAAAGTCCGACGCGTTAGCTCAGTTGGTAGTGCGTCTTCCTACGGAGCTAAGGTTCCTAGACTCGATTCCCAGTATGGCCGAAAAGTTTATTATTGGTGAAATGTGGGCTTACTCTTTCACAGTGATGAATTGACGGATGGGGGCTGGATGTTGTGTCTGTCCTAGATTTAAAATTAGTGTATATTACATAGGTGTTTAACCTGAAAAGGTAGTAGGCCGTGGTGCTAATAAATAAATCCCATTTAAAAAATAATAACTTTATTAGTTGTACCAGGAATCACTTCCAGTACAGATTTTTTATCAACTGAACTTAGCTCTTAGACTGTAAAATCAAATGAATCTAAAGGTTATCAAGTGCAAGAAAAATAATTAACACAACTAAAACTATCCAAAAGTAATGTGTACTTAGGCCTCAAAGCATATAGTTAAAGACATTCATTCATAGAGGGTAGGTTTGTTTTCGTAAGAGCTGCCTCACTCAAGATTTGTCTTCAACCTTTTGATTGTTTTGGGGTACCACATGCTACAACCCGTTTGGACTTGGATACAAACAGGGAAGATACCATTTAAAGGAGGTATACCCAGAACCATATCTAAAATAAATGAACATAAGTTGAAAGAAAAGAACACATTCAGGAAATGTATACTTGGTCAGTAAGTTGTTAGAATCTCGCCTGGTGACAAGAAATGTAAAACTTAGAAAATACCAAATAATAGATTTGCTGGATCTTCCCTGTGGCTGCGAAACGTGGTCTCTTACCTAGCACGATAAAAATATATTTAGTGCGTTAGACAAATTTAGGCTACTTAGGGAAACATTAGGTCTGAAGAGGTATGAAAATAATTTAGAATGGAGGAGTTTACATAATGATGATTTACATAACCTGTAGTCATAACCAGACGTAGTTAGTGTAGTTTAATTTTTTTGCTGGTTACGGAGCACGAATGGGAGAATATAGAACCGTGTTCAATGTTTTGACTGACAGATATAACGGGAGGAGATTAGTGAGGCGATAGGGTGTAATGAGTGAGACTGGATAGAACTGGCTTAAGATAGGTATAGCTGAAGTACTTTTATAAGTTTGGCAAATAGCTTTTGATATTCTAATGCCATAGAATGAATAATTAAGGGCCCGAATTGACGGGAAGGGATAGTGTGAACTCGTTTAAGAAAAAAACCTTACCTTAATATACTCGGTCAGGATTTTTTCCCCAGCTTTTCACTCACCAGAAAATCACACCAGACGAGGCTTATGTATTTTTTTCATCGCGCCCACTGACACGTGTTTTCGACCATCGATTTTTATTTCTACACTCCTATATTTCCAATTTAAAAGTTGTGAACAGTAGCCCTTTACTTCTTCGTGACTGAGATTTCCAGATATAATAGTGTCTGAGAAACTTATTTTAACACGGAGAGTCTATATAAATGTTTGAACTTATCGTGTACGAGGATTTGAAAACTCTGTTTGTGTAGGTTTTGGGATACGTTAAGGTAGGTTATGTCATGTTAATTACAATATTCCAACAAACTAGCAGTATAATAAGTGCTATGATTTCATTCCTCTAGGCCGGAATATGTTGCTTAATCATATATGCCATAACACACAGCTTGAATATAAATTTATGAGCCAAAAATTGTAAATCCTAGAAGCAAAAATAAATAAATAAAAGGTTACAATATTTTTTATATTGGAAACTAAAACATGGTTATTAAAGCGACATAAAATATGAGATTTATTTTGAATATTTAACGTGTAGGCGTAATTTTTAGGTACATAAACAGACAAGTACTATCTAAAACGTTATTATAAACTATTGGACCGTTGACACAAACACCTGACACGGTTGTCACGTGGTCACGGGAACTGTGACGGAATGGTTAAGGTACTAATCTCAGCGGAGTACATTTGGGGTGGTTTTATATATTTGATGTAGTTCTGTGAGTTGGAAATATCTACTCCGCTCAAATGAAGCAGCTCGTCCCTTAAAGCTATCCTTCATTTCCACAATTGAATTAATACAATAATAATTAGGATGTTGAAACAAACTAAGTAGCAGTTCTGTGAACAATACTGAATACTCCTTGTACCTTCCATTATAAATTTGGTAATTATATCACTGAGAAAGCATAATCTTGTACAATTAACTGTACGTGAATAATGAAGCTTGGGAGATCGAAATGATATTTAGGTTACAGATATAGCCACGTCGAGTATTATAGTATTCATAAACTCTGAAAAATGAGCCTGAGCACGGGACTAATCCTGGAAAGCTAAGTGGTAAAGTATTGGTGCGATAAGCCAAGGGTCCCGAGTTCTACTTCCGTGTCTAGGTGTCATTTTTCAAAGTTAAAGTTATCGTTAAGAATTATATCATGTTATTATCGTTACTATAATCTTAAGATAAAGCTTTGGTATTGATGTTTAAATATCTCCTTTAGCTTCTTCGTGGATTTCGAGTTGATATTTTTCCTTAGTGATAGATTTAGACCACAAAACTGCATTATAAACATGGATATCTGTTGTTTACGTAGCTTAAGATGTCAGTCTCATAATATGTGTCAAAATAAAAACTTATATACTCAAGTCATTTGGCCTAGCTTCAAAGAAGGTCTCTGACAAATTTCTTTAAAATAGGCCCATGCAATTGGTAAAAATCACTGGAAATACAGACTGGTGAAATTCTTATAGGTCGAGTTAAAACAGGACTTTGATTCCGCTCGATCAATATAACAACATTGGCTAAGGGTACTTTATAGAAACTGGGTTGACTGATAAACACAAATATATATATATTTCAGGGACGTCAAAGAATCAAACCCAGGTACCAAATTCATATATTAATATTCCATGCCCCTTAGGCTTCAGTGACAGGCAAATCATCAAAGGAATCAACACCACAAGTTCTGAGACGTATTGCATATAAGTTCAGAATAATAATAATAATAATAATAATAATAATAATTTAGCACCACGTCTTACTAACCGTTAGGGTTTATACGCTTAAGTACTAATCTCAGAGTTAAAGTCCCGGATAAGAGAACTAAGAAGGGTTTTTCTTAAATAGTTTCCCACGCTCCATCTACACATATTCGGGTACTCTCTCACTAAACTCTAACTCCCTTTTTGTGAAGTCCAGGATAGTCCGTATGAGGAAAGAACTGTGGTTCAAAGACAAACAAAGACGCAGTGAAAACAATATTCCATTTCCTGTTTGAAAACCGCCCTTCCTTTCGCCTCCCGGGACTCAAACCCACGCATCAGTATCGCTAAGCAGGATGGTATAAGCCCTCAGGGGAGACAAGCTGTGTGACGTGTCGTCCGTCATACACTCAGCAATGCTATTGTATGTGATTGCAGCCTGTCAGCCGCGTGCCTGAGAGGGGAGGGTGGATGGAAGGGGTGGAGGTTGGGGGGGGATCGTGTTATCAAACACTGGGAACACCCCTCTCCTACTGTATCAATATCACCCTTAGATATGACTTCAGTGGAGACAAAAGAGGGGGCTTGGTACTTAGTTACTAGCATTATTGCTGCAATGATTTCATGGTCAATTGTTTGTTGAGGTAGAAGGAAACGTGAGAGTTAAGGCCAACATTTTTGCCGTTTTTATACAAATTAATAAAATATTGTTTCAATATATTCATTTAATTTAACTTTCTACACTTGGTAATAACTCCATAAATTCAGCCCACAATCGATACATACCAACCAAGCGGCCACCGTCTGTTGGTGGTTATATAGTTCCAACTTTTGCAGATATGTCATCTGGTTAACACAACGATCACTCCAGAATTTAATCTCAGTTTTCTAGACCAAAGCCTCTAATTTTTCGTTCAAGTCGCTTCATTTGTCTTCACGAGATTGAATTGACCCCGTTTTAGACCCACCTCCTTACAGAAAAATCTGGAAGTGGCAGTGATCAGACCTGGGACCTCTATATCTGTGTCCAAGAGTTCTGACCAGTAGATCACAGAGGCGGTCGGTCACACATAGTAATATCAACAGTTATCAAATATATTTAAGAACGTAATGGAATTTGATCAGAAACGTTAAATGAAGAGAATAGGCCTAGATCTATACCATATTCCAAGGGGCTTAAGACATTTACTTCACACGATCTGTTTATATTACAATGTATAAGAACATTAATAAACCTTTCTATTGAAGCACTATTTTATTTATTTTGGTTGGAGGTTTTTTTAACTAAACACTCAAAAAACACTGGCTTTAACTTCCGTTCTTCTCCTTCCACCTTCAGGTCCGTATTTTTAAAAATAATTTTATAGCAATTAGATGCTAACATATTATAGTAATCTCAACAATTCTTGAATATTTCTCATGAGCATCGTAGAATTTGACCATGGCTTCTTTTTTTAATTAAAAAGGTTTTTGTTCAAATTAAATTAGTCTCATGGAAAATATTCAAGAATGGTTCAAATAACATTTCTGGTAAATTAAACTACACGTGTATACTCAATAAATAATTTATTTATTTTGGACGAAAAAATATTTTTTGTATACAAACTGTATATATATAGATCTTAGCTCGGATTCTATTCCAAACTTCTTTCAGTTCATATTATAGTAGTATTCTCATGTACCAATATTAGCACAAATTTAATTACTATTATTATTATTATTATTACTATTAGCCCCACGTCTTACTACCCGTTCGGGTTACACGTACTTACGCTAATGTGTAATGGTAGGGTGATTGTGAGATGAAATGGAGGACCTTCAGTTTAACGTGGGATTCAAACCACGGTGGAGGCCTGGCATTCCTTACATTCACAAGATGTCTTGTTAGAGGTGAAGGAAGTGTTTGGAAATCAGATAGATCTTTGCCGGGACCGAGGATTTAACCCCGGACCCCAACACAGAATTCCAACACCTTACCCCTAGACCACCAGATCACACCAAATTTAATTCAAACCTGTATTAAAATTATTAAGATAATTATAACCCCATCTATATTGATTTCTAATTAGAATCTTAGTAAACGTACACTTTGGAATGACTTGGTCCAATAATCAGCTCGCAAGAAAGTTTGTTATAGCTAATTACACAGCTGAAATTTGGAGTACATAAAGCTTTTATACATAAATTACCTACATGAAGATTCTTTTATTTAGATCAGAATTAAAATTTGGCAAAAGGTGTCTATTTTAATTTGAATGGGTGCCTCCTTTTTTTATATCAAATAGAGGTATAAAAGAAAACATTAAAATCAATACACGAATTTTTGTTCGTAAAATTTAAAAGTGCATTATTCGAATAATATTTTAGTGTGTAAGAAACAGATAGTTATTGATATATATATACATACATATATTTAAATACTTTTGTAAATGAAATGTTTTAATGGCTGTTCAGTAGTCTGATGATGCCATCTTAAGATGATTATACTTGGGTTATCAAGTGACCTTTTACATCTCAATCAATGGGAAGCCAACTAAATTAAGTAATAAATCTTAAACCACGTGTCGTTTCCTGGTGTAGTTTTCTGAATTCTACCTTTAAAAAATCCCAGTGGATTTGTAAAACTTTTGAAACCGTTTTACTATATTTTAACCAAATTGGAAATTATTTATTTAAAAATGTAAAAAAATACAAAAGTGATCCCGAAATCGCTGGTAAATGAATAATAGGTGCTATCCTTTTGATGGGATGGGCTCTTAAGTTGCGTGTCAAGGACTATATATTCAATGCTTGAACTAGCTTGTGTTTGAGGGGTATCGTTTAAGTGTCCAGCGTTTAGGGGATCGGTATGGTCGTATTGAAAGAGGGCAGGAACGTAGGAATTTCCAATTAACCTGTTCGCTCACTCCCATATTGTATGTACACTTCTAGTTGACAGACGCTGCCTGTTCTTTTTTTTATTATTTCTCTGTGTACGTCCCTCGTGTGGAGTATTGAACCATTATCGAATTCAGATGGCACGATTGAGAAGTTTGGGTTAGTGGTTTGTCTGACCCAAACTGGGTTTTGCACGAGCTCTCATCCATCCCACCCACACCCTAGTTCACCCTCATCCGCTTCATCAACAAACAAATTATGTTTTCCTCGTAGACTAAAAATGTTTTAAGCTTACTTATTTATTGAAGCATGCATTTTTATACAAATATGTTCTATATCCTGCAACTTTTCTTAAGTCAAAGAGAATAAAAACTTACATAACACTGTTGAGTGCATATTTTATCATATAGCCTGATAAAGTTTATAACAAATTTTAAAAAACTTATTTCAAAAACCACCGCTTACCCGTTAGGAAAATATATGTTAATTTTATAATCATAGGAAACACTTTTCGCGTATACATCTTAAACAAATTCGGTGTAGGCAATATCTTAATATGTATTTTTTTAAATCAGTCCACAGGAAATGAACATCCATTTTTTTTAATAAACAAAAATAAATTATAATTTACTATGTGAAACAATCCACAAACATCAATTATGAACAAAATTGTTCAAACCTTTTGGAAATATTTAAAATTTTCAAAAATCAGTCATCAGTAAACTAGGCCACCTCAAAAATATATTTTCTCTGAATCATCTGAATATTTAAATACTTAATTATCAGATATTCATTTGTATAAAAAATCGTTGGAAACAATTAAGAAAATGTACAAATTTAAAAAAAAATCATCAGTGAACTATCTTTAATTCTTTTTAGATAGACGCTTTCATATCGTGGTGTTACTAGATAATATATAAATACCTAGTTTGAACGAAATGCTTTGATAGTGCTTTGGCTGTAATCATAGGTACATATTGGCATGCTTGTGGACAAATAGACAGAGAAATAGAGATAATTGTAACACAGACATATATTGGCTCTGGGGTAAATAAAACGTAGAGAATCATCATATAACTTAAGGCCAAGCATGTTCATGATAGCAATATTTTTCTATGAGAAAATAGAAACTCTTCTGTAATTGAATACCCCATGAAATAAGGCGACCACTCCATTCGCTCTTTTTTCAGGAGATACAAAAATATTGTTTCTAAAAATAAAGAGTGATGTAGATAGACTTATGGAAAAAAAAATTGTTTACAACATACTAATAACATTTTTTTTCCATAGGTATATTTACACTGGCTAATTTTATAAACTGTTTTTTATCTCCTAAAAAAAAGAATGCAAGTTGACCTGTTTAATTTCACCAGTGTCTTCAATTACAATTTTGTACAGAAACTTTAGTTTTAGTAGAATACCAATATTTTGAATCATACTACTAATCAGTGTCAGTTTACATTTCTTAAAACTTTAGTAAAATTATTATTTAGCACCAAATATTTAAAATAATTATATTAGCTATGATATAATTTGAAAGAATAACAGTTTTATAAATTGTAGTGCCACAAATATGGTTTGCATGTCACATTCACTAATAATTAAAATAAATTAATATAAAGTCCATTAAATTAACATAAAGCATTATAAAACGATGATTAGGATAAATTGGTTTAAACACAAAATAATAAGTGCCAAAAAATGTATGGCTAATTTGATGTAATCGTAATTGAATCGAAAAATTTGTGTCTTGTTTTGATATAAGATACGATAAAATATATTGGTCTCTTTCAAAGGAAAACATGCCTCGAACAATTTCTTATCTCTCGGACACACTTTCTGTCTAAACATTCTAACATGGGCGGGGCCCCTATTCAAGAAAATGCCACGTTTGTCTGTCACTAAATGACGTGATAGATTTCCCACCCACCCACCCCTATTAAGGAGGACAGTTCTCCCCTCTAGTTTATTGGACAGGGAAAAGTCGGAGCTGGGTTTTTTTTTCCCACTCAAAGGGGCCAAACAAATATGATTGAGTTGGACTTGAATGCCCATTAACAATTTAAATATATATATTCAATTCTCACCATAAGTCTCCCAATGTATTAATTTGAGCCAAAATATTTATTTTAAATGTTGAGAAGACACTTATATTAAGTTCCCTCCAATCCCCTGCTCCACGCCCTCACCCCCCCTTCACCAAACTAGAAACAAATCAATTGCCATGTTCTCTCAATGTCAACATACTTATCTGATTATAGGTTCTGCAAACATATTGAATGTGGTGTTAGCCGTTTCAGCTTGAGCACACAAACAAAAATAAGGTCCCTGTCTATTATTTTGATGGCCAATCAAAATTATGGCAATAAGCACTCCCTTGCATAATAAATAGAAATGGTGCTCTAAACCGAAGGGTGATGGGACAAACTGATAACGGGTTGAAGTGTAATATCGATTTTGAAATTAGGGGAGGGTAAGGGAGAGAACTGGTTGAAGTTAATACGGATAACAAGAGGACATAACATAATTGACAAAAACTATACCAAAGTACATGATTTGCCGGAAAATTAAAAAAAAACTAAACACATCGGTTTAAGTTTCTTAAAACATTTATTGAACAAAATGAAGACTTTATATTTTAATTACCTGCTTTTAAAGTGTTTTTTTTAAACTATAACCAAAGGATCTTCCCTCGATTTATTTTCTTTCTCTTTATTATTCGGAAACCTCCCACAACAACAAAAAAATACACCGCTGTCTTGATGTGCCCTGTAGCCAATTAATTATTATTCCTCTACTTCTTCTTACTGGTTCATTTCTAGTTCCTATTCGCCACCATGGTATGCACAGTTTCAAAAGAAAGTGAAGCACTTCAACAGGATGTTCAAGCCTTTGCCTTATCACAGTATCTCAATAACAAGTAATTTGGATTTTATGAGTAATTGGATACTGGTTCAACTATTAAGGAGACTAAAAGTTGATTATATTTGAAATATTTCTCTACTAGTATAATAAAACTTCTAAAACGATAGTCGAATATATATATTATAAATTAGCATAAGCTCTGAATAATTCGGTGAGATTATATACTGTGCTTAGGAAATAAAATAGCAATAAAATAAAAAATAATCATTTTAGGTTTTATAAAGATATTTTGGGGTGTAGAATTATATCATGTTTGTGGTTATTACCACAAATTATTAGGTTAGTATATAAAGTGAGTAGCTTAGCAATAGACATGTCATCTAACTTGTTTAATAAAAGTGCCTACTTGCTTAACTGTATATCATTGCTTTCTTCCATTTTGATTCACTTGGATTGCACAATGTATTATTTTTTACTATTAATACATATAATATATTAACTACTATAGAGCCACATGGATGACCCATTTCCAGATGAGCTAGAAACTTGAAATCAATAAAAGGTAAAAAAAAAATCAGTACCCGAAAAAAGTTCAAAATAACGGAGCAGATTTAAAGTCGGTGCGGGCCTTTCTTTGGAAGGTCTCTTGTGGCTAAACGGTAAGACCTATCAAAAACGGCTCTGGGAATTACATTAGTTTACATCCACTTGCAAAGAAAACTTACCGGGGGTTTGGGGTCGTAGCCCCCAATGATTAAGGTGAGTTAGTAGTATAAAACCACAACAGAGTTTCTGGTGGGTATGATATCAGTAATATAAATTTTAGTATCCGATGATATTCACACGTCTGTTATAGACTGTTCCTTAATATATGAGTGAACAATAAATTACCCTGAGCATGGGACAATCCCTGGATAGCTCAGTAGTAGATTATTGGTGCACTAATACGAAATTTTCAATTTATTCAAAAATTACGTAAGTAAATAAAATAATTCTCCAGTAAAACATAGAGTATAATTTTCTTCTCGTGGTGACATCAACCGTTCTTAATTATCTGTCATAACTCATTAGCATAGTGGCAATAGGTGAGAAACTTTTTAAGTGAATTAAACTATGTTTATTATTTTGACCAAAAAATGTTTTGATATAAAAACTGCAAGAACACGGTCATTTTCTCGCTTCCTCTTCCAATGAACCTTAACCTTCGAGTTCCTTAAAAAGGCCAGAGAGTTAGTTGTCCTATATTCAAATATTCCCGCGCGCATGACAGCTATACTCATAAGTGCAAAATGATCAAATAGTGATCTGTCATAGACTGTACCCAGGTTCTCTTGTTATTCGTCCCCCACGGGAGTGAAGGGTACAAGGGTGAAAGGGGTAGAGGGTTTTTGACGGTACGAGGGGTAGGAGGAGGGGACAGATGTTACTGCTAAATATTCAGAAGGGGTTACGCAGGGTTTCCTAGTTTATTAATGAGGATCAAGCAGCGTGATGGAAGATGGCGACCAAGAGTGTCTTCCCAGCATCCATCCCACGCAACCTCCATAGCAGACACACTGGCTCCCCAACTTGGGCTCAAATCAAAGGGTATATTAGGATGATCACAAAGCTACGAGATGCTTCAAGAGCCGCATGCATTTGTTTACAAAGTATTTTGAATCCCTAAACGGAAAAAAACTTCTTTATTTTTTTTAACTTCTCATGTAAAGAAAAAATTGAAATCGGGAACATTTTAAACCTGAAGATTTTGATGGATTTTGATTTTTGTACGTGGCTCCAAACTTTTTTTTAATAAAAAAGAGAGTTCTACAATTATGAGCTATAGCCTAAATGCTTTGATTTAATGATTTGGCTTGAACTAGATATTTAGATTTAATTTGGTCATACCACAAAGAAAATATTGCCGTATGGTCTAAGTCGTCACCCTCCTGTTAGACCAGACTACCAATGAGATGGATATCGGAATTTAAGTTCCGGTCAGGTGTACTAAATGTTTTATATTTTTTCTATACGCAAATGCGGGTACACTTACTCTATATTAATACTTACTAAACCCTAACGCATTAAAGCAATAAATACTTATACGTACAACCCAACATGGTAGTAAGTTGCGGTGTTAAAAATAAAAGCTATTAATACATATATGTCTAAACTAGAAGATAACTAGTTTACAGAAATTCGAAATTTTTTGAAAAAGTGTTTTTACGATTTAAACAAATTTATACTAGGAGATTATCTTACGTTATATAGCCTATAGCACTGTATAGTAGTTTTTAGCTGACTAATTCACTTAGGGTAGCTTACTAATATACCTAATCAATTCAAACATTTATAATAATAATATTTAGCACCGCGTCTTACTACCCGTTCGGGTTATACGCTTTAAGTACTAATTACTCTAATGGATTAGGAATTGGGAAGGTTGAATTAGAGGAAGTGAACCCGCATTTGCGTGGAAGGAGAGTGGAAAACCATTTAGGAAAAACCTCAATTCAAACAAATCCTTACGTTAATAAACTAGGCCTACATAAGAAGGATGTACAACTGTGTCGAATCAATTATTTGTGTTGACCATTTCTTACAGCCGTCTCGGATATCCCTTACGAAGGCCTATTTAATTACACCAATGAGGTATGGATGAATAAGGAAGTATTTAGATTAAATATATCATCATTTGTGTGGTATGGGATTAGGAATTAGATAATGAAAAACTGCCCAGAGTACACTAAGCTGAGATAAAAACTCTTGACACAGGCTAGTTGGCCTTGACATTGATTTTAGCCCCGTGACCAAGGTATCGGTATCGTTTATTTGATTGTAGTAGCTATCAATTTTGTATATTTTGCTTATTGTTATCAATATTAGGACTTTTATGCACACGTTCTTCGAATATAAATACATATTGAGCTCTAAATCTACAATTGGCGTAAGATTTTATCTAAGTAGGTCACTTATTCAATTTTATTTGGGTAAGTTTGTAAAGAAGCTAGGCCTGGCACATTTATTGTGTTATTATTATGTAAAAAAATTGTATATCAATTAAAATAAAATAAGTATTTATTTTTAAAACAACTCCACCATGTGAGCCTGCAAGTGAGCTTTACCGACCAAGCGGCCCCCGCCGTTAATGATGATAAAATGAGATTAAAGAAACTCATACTATTTATATTTATGTAAGTTATACATATATATATATAATCCTTTGGTATTGTGTTAAAATATACTATTAGCGAATTAATCTCCCACCCAAGGGTACAAGAAGTGTATTGAATTGGAAATAGCTGGAACAACGGCGTATTGATGTAGAAGGGAAGGGGGGGGGGTGATCACAATATTGATAATACAACCCCTCAATCAACTTATCAGGATAAATCCCAAGCCTCCCTAATCAATAGTCAGGCACTTTAACAGCTCACCCAATCTGGTAGGAATTATTAAACCAACAACCCGAAATTCAATCCCAGTAGAATATGGGAAAATAATAAAATGAAGAAATTATTATAGTCACCCAATCATAACTCATAGAAGACAAAAGAAAATACTTTTTTTTTTAAACTCTCGTCGTAATTATAATCGAGGTAGGCCAAACCGCATTGTACCATTCCCTTTAAACCACACACGTCTATTTCCGTCTTCCCATATGGACCTCAGATTACCGCAGCGCGAGTAGTTATTTTCAGACGACGCCTAAAACTACTCAAAGAAAAACAGCGGCTCTTGTCCGAGGGACTTTATAACCCAAGACAACCCCTGCGTCTTGTGTCAGATGACATTTTCAAGTGATTCCATCAGAAAAAAAAAACAAGATGAGAGGGTAGGAGGGAAAATATGACTCTAGGAAACGAAATGTCAAACAATATTGTATCAAGAGTCTTGTAGTCACGACATAAAAAAAACACAATAATTCCTGTTTCGTCTGTAAAAATAGACGAACGAAAATACACGTAACTTAAGATGTCTAGAGTTTTTTTTAGCATTGCGTATTACTACCCATATAATAATTTTTACACAACTTTGTTATAGATTAGTAGAGTTTAATTTTGATTGAGTTGCAAACGCATTTGAGTGGAGGGAGAGTGGAAAACCATTTAGGATAAACCACCCTCAGTGTATCCGACTGGGTTAGAACCTTAATATCCCCGTCTTTGGTAGAGTAGTCCATTGATACAGTAGCACCTTAGACCATGTGGCCACCAACCGGGTTCTATAGTTGTTCAAGTCAAAGCTTTTCAGAAGATTCAGATGGGCTGGCTGAGTCTATGGGATTTCAGTGGTCTCTCTTTTACACTAAATAATTAACTTAATGTATGTGTTTAAAATAATAATAATAATAATAATAATAATAATTATTATTATTATTATTATTATTATTATCATTATTAGCACCACGTGTTACTACCAGTTAGGGTTATACGCACTTATGCTAATGTGTAATGGTAGGGTGATTGTGAAATGTAATGGGTGACCTACAGTTTAACTTGGGACTCGAACCACAGTGGAGGCCTGGCATTCGATACATTCACAAATAATTTATATAATTAAAAGTAGTATTTATATTATATATACTCTGTTTGTAGTAAACAAAATGGATGTTATATCATTTGTATCCTTACAATACCTGATTTTAAAAGCCAGATGAAAAATATTTAAAAAAAAATACCTTTCATGCACATGTATGTATTGTGATTATGGAGGACTTTTTATTCCAAAAACTTAATATTTGGATGGTTGGGGGCCCATGAAAAATTGGGGTCTGCGTCAAAGTACCACATTTGCCCCTCCCCCCTCTACCCTCACAGCTAGCCTAGTTTAATTTATACAATTGTCAAGTTGATTGAACATATATAAATTAAATTTAAAGGAACTATTCATGGAGTGGTGAATTGTAAATTATTTTAACTTTTAATTTTTTACCTTTTATTTTTGTTCATATAAAGAGTATAGTTGAGATTTTATCTGAACGAATCCGCCAACTAACAAATTTTACACCTATAAGAATAGCTCCAGATTTCACCCACAATTACCTAGTCTTTTCGGAAAGAAGGGGGGTGGGGGGCTATTAACTAAAGGGAAATCCAGTTGTCTTCCCCTGGGGAAGTATTATGTCTTCATTGATTCCTTCTATGAAGCATTTTTTTAAACACCCTTCTTTGCTATAATATATTGTAAAATCATGATCGGCTCAGTGGTATAAAATTGAAATAGTCTTTATTTTTCTATTACCTTATTATTATTTAATATTAGCTGAGTCTTCTATGATTACATGTTCTGGTGTTATTATAGATGTTAAACCAACTTCAGGTTTTATTTATGATAAAGATGATATAAAAGATTATCATCCCACAAAAAAACGTACAAATAAGACCTCAATATATTTCAAATTTTCTTATAATATGTATTTAACAGAATATCATATTTATCATAAATAAGACCTAAAGATGGTGTAACATCAATAATAACCTGAAACATGTTGTCATAGAAGAATAAATTACTATCTAATAGGAAAAGTGAGTAAAACAAAAAATAAAGAAGATATCATTTTATTATTATATATTTATGGTTTTATTAATGAATACAACATATTCCAATTTTGAATACTTTTTAATGTTGATTTAACAAGTGAATACAATTTCTTGTTTAACTGTTATATCTGGTCTTATTTAACCAAACATATTTAAATAATAAATTAATATCAAACTATTAAAAACATAATTTAATTAATTCTCTTTCAAATAAGTTCATTACAGACTACCTATGGTTTATTATAGGTCATATGGTATATTGTCTGATAATTTTGATATTGTGTCCCAAATAGACCAGGCGTAGGGTATCCGGCGTTGTAACAATAATTTAGCCCATATAAACCAAACTTGGTGTACACATAATAATCCTTTACCCACTTCAGTGGCCGAATGGTCTAAGGCGCTACTCTCACTGTTGAGTAGACTGCCTATGACGGAGAGATTAAGGTTTTAACCTTGGTTGGGTGTACTAAAGGTGAATTTATAAAAATTGTTTTCCACTCTACCTTCCGCAAATGCGAGTACACTTCTTCTAAATATAACTTTCCTTATCCCTAAAACCACGAGAGTAATTAGTACATAAGTATATAGTCATAACGGGTAGTAAAACGCCGTGCTAAAAATAATCCAGTTTATTCTCGAGGTTGAAAATTTTCGCGATTACACCGTACGTAAAGTAGAAAGTTGAAAATGGAATATCATTTTAATTGTGAGTCCCAAATTATAGAAATTTCATATATTTTTTAAAACCATTAACAGTTTCGGGTTTTTCTAGTGTATACAAATAGCTTCATAAGGGTCTAGTTAAAATGTTAGAATTACTTTTCCAAAGTCAATATTGACAATTAATGTTGAAAATTTTGTGAAAACACTATTTAAATCTTACTTTATAATTTGGTAAAAGTTATCTTATATATGTTGCATTAAATTACTTTAATCGTATAGTGATATCTTTAATAAGGGATAGATACAATACATAAAACAAATTATTTTGGTGTAGGCCTATAGAAATCAAAGAATACTACTAACTATAAAAAAACTATCTTTGGTCAAAGGAATTAACAAAACTTATTACAAGTTTATCAATTTTTTTCAGTTCCTATAAACTATTCTATTATTATTTAAATATAAATAAGTTATTATGTTGTCAACTGACACGGTACAAATTAAAAAGTATGCCAGGAATTACAATCTACCTATTGTTTTTTTTATATTGATGCCAAAGGTTTTAAATTAACTATATCTTAAGACACTTGCATATAATATCAATATAGTATCAGACATCTCGAAACAAATCCTAACATAATCATATTTAAAGAATATAATCTAACATGAACACTCCCGTAGTGACAGTCAATCTCGTCAAGAAAAAACCCACCCATTGGGAACAGGAAAACTGTTCAAATGTTGTTTTTATCGGTGCGTATGGTGAGTAAAGGAAAGAAAATGTAGTGGAGTACGCAAAGCGGACCGTATTATTCACAAACCACAGAGTAATATGAAATGCCTTAACTCCTAGTCAATTGTTTTGTTTTCATTCACTGACTCATGGAAGTGACTCTACAAAGAAACTTCTGGTGTAACTAGTGTAATTCTAGTATTTGTTTTTTCAATAAATAGCCAATACAGAGTCCCAAATATTTAGGCAAAGGATCCTGGTTCATTTCTTTTGGAAACCCAAAATATATAGCTTTATTGGTTTATCATAATTCACAGATATTATAATTTCTGGTGTGATAAATATTTCATTTTGAAGTTGAGAAACTTTTTTATAACTTTATCTTTAGAAATTGTTTTAATACTTCTAGTTGAGTCATAAAATACCATTAAGAAAAAATAAAACATTACACCTAGAATGGTGTTGGTACAGTGCCAAATGGCCTTAGTTCAATTCCAAACCAAGCTATATATACATGTGTGTGTGTGTGTGTGTGTGTGTGTGTAAATTAGTAAATATATATTATCCTCTCCACAGAATGGAATGGAATTCATTAAAGTTAAACCACCTCCTTATATTAATTAATAGTTGTTGCTGAAATCTTGAATAGCCAAGTAAGACGTTCAAAACCAAAGTAAATCACCTTTCTTCTTAGTTTCATTGTGAAATCTTACATTGGAGAAAAGGTGCTTAGAGGTGTGAGCATGGTGCACGAACATGCTAACTCTACACCTTCCGCCACGCAGTGGTATCAAAACACGTTCACTTCTCTCGCAGTTGATTATATAGACACAAGCTTTCAGAAGAATACCAGCTCGTCATTACACATCAAAAATTGAGGAGAGCTTACTCTGACTAACTGTATCAAACTGTACAATAACCCTCGTTAACTACCCCAAACTTAAATCTGAAAAAACAACAAAGATGTTAAAGTAGATGCGCAAATTTAACGATATACAAACATAGAAGGGATACGTTGGCCCCTTACGATGGCCTTATTGAGTTTTTGTACAGACCACTATGTTCGGTAGTGTATACTCCCTTCGTATAAAATAATATGGACTGCATAGAAGTGATTAATCCAAAGGCTGACTCAAAATTCTAAAAAGTCTACGCACTACCAAATGCTAATATTAATATCCGACATAATTTATTCCGTGCATATATACATCTAAAGTAACAACCAACTAATAACTTATTAATAAACTAATCATGTATGGTCAACCTCGGTGGTCTTTGGGTAAAGTGCTCGCCTCTGGTTCCAATATTCGTAGGTTCAAATCCAGTTGAGGTCAACGGATTTTTCTTGAGCTAAAAAATAAATAAATCCGTAGCACAATTTCCTTCTGAGTGGAAGTAAAGCCGTCGGTCCCGTATCAAATGTGGCATGTAAAAGAACCCTGAACGTTATGTAAAAAATACCTCCTTTCCCGGCAAAATTGTTGAGATCTTTTGCTCTCATTCACAGATATGATCTGTGTTGATATATCAGTTGGTTCTGAAAGTGCACGATAAATATATCAAATACACCATTGCTAATAATATATACTTTGAAATGTATAGCTTATAACAACAATTAGTATAAATTAAAGTTTAGGGCTTGATGCTTAATTTAAAGCCCAAGCTACTCACAATATAAAATGCTTTTTTATAAACACTTCATTTTTTCACCCTTCACGCCCGAGAGCATGATTCTTAAAGTGGGGATCTAAAAAAAATGAAATTAAGCCGATCAACGGTTTAGTAAACGTGGGTTGGCGGGAAAGAGATTCTTGCATTATCTTGTGCAAAGTACTCGAGGACACCAGATTTGTGAAGAAAAACTTTCATTCGAAATAAAAAATAATGAAAAAAGCTCATGGAATACTAAAATAGAGAGGTTCTACAATCTTTACTCAGCGATAGATCAAATAACATGTTATTCTGAGAAAAATTGTATTTGGTCAACATTTAATACAAGATTTTAAATAAAGAAACGCCTATTTTAGGTTAATAACAGTGATCACCCAGATCTGTCACTAACAAATAGATCCCCATATTTTACTTTCTAGTTACCATTTAATTTCAGGACATTACCTTTTTAATGTTTGTAAAATAACCAACAAGGCTAGAAATATTATTGTGTAAATAGCTATCTATTTTCACCTATAGAAAAATATTACCTATGATTTCTTTATAACAAACTATTTTTACATTAAAAAGCAGTTATTAAAATAATTATTCAATCTACGATGAAGTTACAATTGTTTATTATACTGATAGAACCCACAGCAATGACTAAGGGGTCTAAGGCGTTAAACTCACATTGCATTTTGTCACCGTTGATAAAATGTTTCAGTTAAAACGAAAAGTAACAAATGATCTGAAACACATTGCAGACGTTCAATGTACTCTTCTTTTTAAGTATTAATTTGTTAGATAAAAATATGGTCTACACCAAACTAAAATCTCTAGGTACCAGGTGACCTGGCAGCCTAGGGGTAAGGTGTCAGACTTCTGTGCTGGCGGCCGGGGTTCAATCCTCGGTCGCGGCAAAGATTTATCTGATTACCAAACCCTTCCTTAACCTCTGACAAGACATCTTGTGAATGTGGGGAATGCCAGGCCTCCACCGTGGTTCGGATTCCACGTTAAACTGTAGGTCCTTCATTTCATCTCACAATCACCCTACCATTACACATTAGCGTAAGTGCGTATAACCCAAACGGGTAGTAAGACGCGGTGCTAATAATAATAATAATAATCTAGGTACCAACATATATATACAATTCTACATATAAAACTTAAAATGTTAATTTATGTGAATTAAAAGATACATATGCAAATTACAAAAGGGATAAATGTGGGGAAAACATTATGTGATATATAGTACCATATATATGAGA
Source organism: Timema shepardi (assembly GCA_902151425.1). Classification (NCBI taxonomy): domain Eukaryota; kingdom Metazoa; phylum Arthropoda; class Insecta; order Phasmatodea; family Timematidae; genus Timema; species Timema shepardi. Next base: position 106,598 of record CABFVX010000961.1, read on the forward strand.
TACTATTTATCACAGTGTTATGTTTTATTTATATACATATGCAAATTACAAAAGGGAAACGATGGAAAAAATATAATTATGTAAGATATAGTACTATATATTTATATATAATACTATATATAATGTAAATTATAAAAGAAACGAGGTTAATTTAAAGTTATGATCATAACAGATATATATTAATAGATGGTAAAATTAACGAAAAACTATTAATTAAATTATCACAGTATTTAGATTAATGTAAATTGTAAAAGATACTAGATTAAATCGAAATTATGATCATAACCGAAAGCTATAAGTTATTTTAAGATGATTTTTGTGGTTTTTAATCGCTAGAGTTGTCACGCTGATATAAACTCCTATCGTGTATTTCCTCTTCAAATAGGTGTCACAAACATTTTAATTTTTAAATTTCAATACTGTAATAGTCTTGTATTAGCGTTCTGTTAATTCCCTCTCAAACGATTAGTGTGGCTACATATAGTTCTTCTCCAAAAAATATTTTCGCATCTAAATAAAAAGTCCTTCTTAGTAAACAAAGAAATTATCATCAATAGAATTCTACGAAAAGTTAGTATTTCAGTGTTAATGACAAAACTTTGTCCGCCACTTTGACGCTTGTGTAGAACAAATGAACAAATACTTATATACGTTAGTAACATGGTTGTAATGGTGTAAGTTGTCTTGGCAACATAAATAGACTTAAAAATATATCTATAATTAATAAGCTTATTTAATCACTTAACTTTAATTATCTACGACTGAGTTTGCCATTTATTTTTTTTACAAATGTTTTATAAAACTGTTCGAATTAAATACAAATTAAAAGTTTTAATGTGTTCATAGTCACACCATGTCATACTTAGGTGCTGTTTTCCTTTGAATGAAAATTAATTCACTATTAAAATTAAATTTATAATGATTTTGTTCAAAATGGAAAATAGAGGTTAGGTTAGGTTAGGCTAGGTTATATCATGTTAGTTTATGTTATGTTAGGTTATTTTAGCTTAGCTTAGGCTAGGTGTTAGGAGCTCAACGTGATTACAGGTTGTTCCTAAACTTACATGCACAGGTTGGCGGGTATACATTATTCCGCAATTCGAATGCGCCCATATTACCGTGGGCGATACGTTTAAAAAATAAAGGGGAAAAAACTTACAGTTAAAAACATGGTTAAATCGGTTTTATTCTTCACCTCATCTTACTACCCTTCTGGACCAGACACATTTAATTCCAATTTCAGGATATGGATCAGTAATAAAAAATGAGAGAAAATGCACCGACACTTGCCGGTAAAGGAATGCGAGGAATCTATTTAGAAAACAAAACATCCAGCACACCCAGCCATGATCCAAGACCTAGCCTCATAGGAAAACCAATCTAGATGAACTTGACGTTTAGGCGACTTGCCCATCGATACGGGGATCTCATTTAGATTGATTAATATTAAATTAATTATGACAAGAATGTGTTGTGTTTGGTTATTTATTTATTAATACAAACCCAGCCATGAAGCTGAGTTGTTAAAGGGGACGACCCTAATTATTTAAAGGACAATGGTTTGGTTTCTTTGGGTAGTGACGAGTGTACTATTTATATACGCGTTCGTTTTGCTATCCATTTAGTAATTATCTAAGTCCTAGGGTTAAATGTGAAGAATTAAGTGTACCTTACTAGATTATTGTATTAAGAGTATTCTTAAATTGTATATACCCACATTTAACATCAGAAAATGGTGTCCTGGTAGTCTATGGATAAGGTGTCGGACTTCTGTGCTGGGGTCCGGGGTCCAAACCTCGGTCCCGGAACAGATTTATCTGATTTCCAAACCCTTCCTTCACCTTTGACAAGACGTGTATTAATCACAACTTGTGAATGTGGGGAATTCCAGACCTCCACCGTGGTTCAGATCCCACGTTAAACTGTAGGTCCTCCATTTCATCTCACAATCACCTTACCATTACACATTATCGTAATTGTGTATAACCCGAACGGGTAGTAAGACGTAGTGCTAATAATAATAATATATCAGCAAATGACATACTGTACAATCTTACTATATATTAGAGTTGTTGAATAGAGCTTAACATTATAATGTTGATTTTTCATAGTGTTTCAAGCATCTGGGACCTGATAATAATCGTCTCTAAGTTTCTTGTGTCGTTCGTTTTAAACCTAAACCTGATCATAGTTATACATTAATGAAATAAACGCGAATTATTTCTTGACATAAAATGGAATATTTATAGATATTTGGGACGCAATGTGGGAACAATATATTAAGATATATATTCCTTCAAATCGAATGTTCTAAAAAAGGTGGTAATTTAAAGCAGACCTCCAATCAAATTTAGTGTAAGTAAAAGTGTCTTGGAAACATATTCGTTTTACACTTGATAATTTCACAACTCTGAGACACTTTGTATGAAAGTTAAACCTAAATAGGAGAAAAAAAGAATAGAAGGAAAGAGTGACGCCAATTAACATGTCTCTCGCTCAATCATAAAACAATAAAAAAGAAAATAGCCAAGTCATTATTCTACCTTTCCTCCGCCGATTCAACCTCTTCTAGCCATTTCATTTTTACATCTTCTTAAGTACCAATTGCACCACATCCGTTTAAGAAGTTTACTTATGTCCTCTTAGTTCTTAAAGTTTTGAGCCTATATTTTTTCTCTGAATTTTATCAAAAAAGAAGAAGCTTTGCGTATTATAAATGAACATTTAAAAACACTAAGAAAGGTTAATATAAAAAAATAGTTAATTTGTTTTAATGCATAGTTTTTTTATACATGCTGTCCGCATAGCCAGGGGGGTTATCTACTACAATACCTCTTGACTTTGATTTAAACAAAAGTAAAGACGCCTTAAAACATAATTCATGTATGAATTTGTCTTTGTACCTTGATAGAGTAGTTCCTTTGGTTAGGACTGATTGTCTCAGTATTAATATTGATGTTCTAGGCTGTTTGTTCGTAATCCTCAAGTTATATGTTTGATGTTGTATTTAGAGAGTGTAGGATTTTTTTTAATTAATGATTTTAATAAAATGAGCTTCGAGGAGTTGATTAAATAGAAAAATAATATGTGAAATAAACATGTTGTAAATATTAGTAGGTTTTTGTTTTGAACTGTTGAGTGAGATAAAATAATTATTGTTTTATAAAAAATGCGAAAAGAATTAAATGCTTTCAGGTAGCATTTTTTAGCTCAACTATTCATACAAAACTACTGAAGAAAGATTAAAGCCATTATTATAAACACATATCTGATAATTATAGTTATAGACTATATTTGTAGCTTTAAGATGGTTTAACAAAATGAAATACAGCTAGAAACAGATTTTTCATTCCTAGACTATTGTGTTAGCACCGAAGTGACCAGTTTTATCTTGTGTTCAGTATTTATCGTTCATTAATTAAGCCAAGAGTTTATGCGAGTGCTTTATACAGGAAGGAATTTAAAGTTTTGGGAGATCCGAGCTTATTAATTTTATAGGCCTCAATTGACAAACTAGATTCAGTTTAAAGTGTTAGTTTAAAACCCAAATGAAATGTATATTGTTTATTTATGTTATATTACCGAGGATCCTGGAAAAACAATAGTGATATAATCGTTAACCTACCACAATACATAAAATAAAGTTTGTAGAAAACATGGATTTTATGTCGTCATGAATGACTCCCTTTTTTAGTTAATGTAATATTAAAGAACTCGAACCAGTGGGTTCTGAGGAAAAGGCATTAGTTTCATCTTGTCGAATTTGCTGGTTCGATTTGTGTTTGGGTCACGATATTGAATCCCTAACTGGTATACTAATGTGTTTTTCCTAAGAGTATTCCCAATACCCCTCCATGTAGAAATTAGAGTAAGCTTACTGATAAGCTCTATCTATCTAGGTAAGTTCAAACTTAAGCCAATCTATTGAAACAAAACTCAAAGAAAACCTTGTTAGAACATGATGTTTACACGAATTTATTATTTATCTGATGTCTATGTGGTTTGAATCGTCACATCATATGGGCTATGCACACATATACATGTGGTTATTATAAAGTCGTGCACTGTTTCGCCAATTTATTTAATGGCTTGTTCTTTTGTCGGTCTCATAGAGGATGAAAAAAAGGACCGAGGTAAACAAAAACCCCAAGAAATATTTAAGAACACACCCACGTTGACGCCATCTTCAAACTCTATAACAAAATGTTATTTTATTTTAACTTCCAGCCTTGATGACATTGTAAATGTTTATATTGTATGATGGTCAAAGGTAAGAAAAAGAACGAAAAGACCGAAGAAAAAAAAGATGAAAATGTTTGAGAAGTCATTCGAAAATCCTACAGGTCGTAAAATCTATGTGTTTATGACCTGATCTTCTTTATGACTAAGTCGACCGATCTGTCTAGGTTTTGAAATAAGACTTTTTTTTCTCTCTTCACTTCATTAGTAAGCTACATTACTTAAGAATAAAAACAATAATAACAAACGTGTTCGTGTCACAGCGATGGCTTTCACGATAATTCTGTGCCGTATTTTCTTGTGGTATAATCCAAATTCAATATGGAGATTTTATAAAGAAAACCGGTACGGGTATAAATCACCGTAGCTTATATGTGATCAAATATTTTATAAAGTATAGAGTTTAATTTATTATCTGGGACCAATTATTAATTAATGGTTCAGCATTTACTTTCTTGGGGAACTTAAAACTTAAAATAGCTTTGACCAATCAAAAATACATTATTAAATCCCGTAGTAAAAGAAAGCTGCTCCGGCTAAACATAAATAAAATATCAATTGAAACTAATATGGTTAAAATTTGTTGAATAATTTAACAAAATAATGCAAATAAAAACTAAGGGCTTTCAGCACCAGTGTGCCAATCATTTTTAGTAAAACTTGAAACTATGCATGAAAATAGAATAGAGGAAATTGACTTCGTTGAAATGCTTTAGTAGGATTTTTGTATGAAGGAACATTTAGACCAGACAAATATTTATGTTTGCGTTCAATATTAATCACATTCTACACAATACCACATTGATATTATTTATCATTAGTTATAGATGCAAATAATATGGATTGATGTGTACATATACAAACATGGTTTTAAAAATTTTTCTAGTTATTAAAAATGTTCCCTTCCTTTTGAGTTTAATGTAAATATAAAATAGTAATTTAAAAAATGATACCTATATCAAGCACCTGGTCGAGTTTTCTTAGTTAATTTTCGGTGAACTGATTCTTACCACAAGCCCAATATATCCACATACACTAAAGTAGGGATGCGAAAGGAAAAATTTAGAGGAAACGTCCCTGCATTTGTGTGGATGAGGATCATAAAATCATTTAGGAATGTCTACCCTCAGTTTCTTTGACTGAGGCTCAAACACTGAACTCCCCATTATTGTCAATCCAACCTTTACCTGGATATTTACGCATTATATCGTGTTACCATCATGCTACCATTGATTTGGATATTATAATTAATCTATTATATCCGATAATATTAAAGTCTGGAAAGATTTATTTCAAAACTACCGTTAAAAAAAAGGATTGTAGGGCCTACTATTCAATTATGTATTACTAATTTTTAAATCACTATTTTTATTAGGCCTAAATGAGATGGGTAAAATTAATCTCGTCGATTTAAAGAGGAATCTAGAGGGATCTAAGCGTGATGCTAGAACTCATATGTGCAGGCGTCATTTACTTCTCATATCTATTAATAGTTCATAGATATTGTCCAATGTTCACAAGAAGGGTCTTGTCTTACAACTAAAATGTTTACTAGATCTATTTTAACTTATTAATACCCCAATTCATGTAATCTGTTGAAGTTACTTTTGATAGATTTAATCAATGCTTTCAACTTTGCTAAAATCAACAATTTGATTTATTATTTCATATATTACCACTAAAGAAATTAGGTCGAGGATCGCCAAAACCGAGGAAGCTTTCAACAAAAAAATAGGTTACTGCTGACCAGCAAGCCGAGTGTGGAACTAAGGAATAAATTGATGAAATGCTACATTTGGAGCATCGCACTGTATGGATCAGAAACTTGAACTCGTAGGAAGATGAAAAAGAAATACATGGAGAGCTTTGTAATGTGGTGCTGAAGAAGACTTGAAAAGATTAGGTGGACAGACAGGGTGACAAATGAAGAAGTCCTAAGAAGAGTGGGTGAGAAGAGAACCGTTTTGTATATGATTCTTCAGCGCAACGGAAACTAGATCACACGCATCCTTATGAGGAACTTACTTCTGCACAACGTCATAGAAGGAAATGTTGAGGCGAAATATGAGCTTAGAAAATAGGAGGGTTCGAATACTAGAGGACTTGAATGAACAAAGTAAATTCTGGGAGTTGAAGTAGGAGGCAGAGGACAGGGTGCATTGGGGGTCTAAGTTCACCGACAAAAGAAATTGACTGGTTTTAAAAGAGTACACCTAATAATTATAATAATAATAATACCACGTAATTATTAATTTATATTTCCACTCCATGAGTGTATTTAAACACACATAATAATTTCAGTTCGTTTATAGGTGCAAGGACTCCATTTTAAGTTGGGAGTTTAGGGAACACGAGTGAAGAACAGTAGTTTTGGTTTTGCAGTTTTGTACAAAACTTTATTTTTTTCAAAATAAACCATATGCCAAGTGTGTGTTTGAATTTAATGACAACCTTTTCTCTTCATTTAAAAAGTTTGTCATCTAATCCTGCTATGCTCGTTACAGATATTCAAAAACTGTTGATATCACCATGTGAGTAAAATTAAACTTAATGTTTCTACTGGAGCAATAAATATATTTTTTTGCCAAAAACACTGCCCATAGCTCGCGTTCTCCCCATCTCCCACCTTAAATCAGGCATATGTTTTGAAACATCAATTGCACTCAATATTTTAGTTTATTTACTCCAGTTCTTTGTTTTGTTTGGGCTACCGGCTTACTAAGCCTGTCATGGCCTACACCTTAGCAGCGATCCTGCCACTCATAGGTCGTCAGGTAGACCTTCTCTGGTTGTAATCTTCCCTAACTGAGGCTTTGGGTGCTGTTGAATACTTAGTTAATCATCACCAGCCCTCGTACTCTCAGCCCACCAATCTGGGAGCCAACTGGCCAAACCCTGTTCCAAGCTTGTTGGTTTTTCCCCTGACCAGTCTCCTGTCTCTCGTCCGCACCTGACCTGATTTCCGCCGGGGTTCAACCCAACCTGTACCAGGGTACTCAGATCCTGGGGTACACCACTTGGCGGTGAGATCAAGATTGAGTAGGAGAGGCTAAGCGACACCCTTGTATTGCGCGTCACTACCCCATTAGACCCCTAGAGAGCGTGCAAGCGAGAAGAGAAGAATGTAATCAATTAAAGGAGGAAGATTGGTGAGAGAATAAAGGAAGATGGAGGTAATTTTATAAACTGACCCAGCCACAGGTTGGGAAGAGTTGTTTATGATGATGATGATGATGATGATTATGATTATGACGACTATCACCATCGAATGACTAAAATGTATACAGCTTATTGTTAAAAACGAGTTCTTACATTTTACAAATTTTTAAACAAACTAAATATTGTTAGGCTACATTAATTTTATTAAATGTAAGACTAGATCCATTTATAAAAAAAATAATTGCCAAATTAAATTGAAATACGGTTATAATTAACTTGTGGTTGTTTTTGTTTGTAAATACACTTATCAATTCAAGTTGGTGTGTTCTTTTTCAGTACTAACAAATGTCTGTTACTCAACATTATAGCCAAGGAACATTGAAAAACTATATATAATTAATGAAAATTTACTATGAAAAAACAACATTAAGTTCCAAATATGCCAATTTTAATCTCGAAAAAATTATTAATACATTAATTAACGATTAAAATAAGAGACAAATCTACCCACGTCGTTGGCAGCATGGTATAATGCGCTACTCTCGAAGTAGACTAGACTGCTGATGAAGGGGAGATGGTGGCTCGAGTTTTGTCTGGGTGTATTGAGTTTTTTTTTTTCAAAATAGTTTTCCCCCACAAATATGGATACATTTCCCATATATAGTCTTCATAATACCTAAAACCATTAGCGTAATTAGTACATAATCATTTAACTTGAACGGGTAGTAAGACGTGGTGCTAAAAAAACATTAAATGTAACAATAGAGCAGAGATGAATGATTCAAACCATTCCAAATATCTATGAACACGAAGTGATATCGGTAAGATATATATGTCCATCCTTGGACATATTTGTTTATTGGCTACAAACGTTCAAACCAAACTTAACATCCTAAACTGTTAATATTGTGTCTTCTTTTAAGTTAGAAAAAAAACCGCTTTAAAAATAATATTTCTTAAATCATACCATCTCTCTTTCTCTATATCTAAATTTTCCCCACCCCTTGAACGTAAACAAAGCCAAGCCGGGCGTCCCCCTGACTAAGTATCGGCTACCGAGGCCTCGCCGGCCGGCCAACTCGATCCTGCGGAGACCCCGCCCGACTGTTAAACACAATATTACTTACAAAACAGTGTGTGGCCCCCACGCCCAAATATGTACTAACTACAACAGATACTTACAGGCTGTGGAGGGGGGAAGGGAAGGTACGAGTCAAGGATTAGAGACACAACCACGTCTTTTTTTTAAAGTCAGTGCGATACCTGAATACAGGCCGGTACTACTTCTGCCTATAACTTTAAGGTACCAAGATGTATTCCCGGCTAGGCTGAAAGATCTATCACGGGCTGGATTGAGGTTCTCAGCAATGTACCCAGACCTTTTTTTAAGAGACTGCGGAAGTGTTTACCGGATGTATAATTACATTTATAATTATATTATATAATATATAATTTAAGTATATGTATAGCTATAATTTTTTTCAATTTAAAGTTTCTCAAAGGTAAAAAATATAATTGTGGTAGAGGGTGTTTGGAATGTTAAAATAATACATTAAGAATCTAATATAGTTGGTGAGAAGGAATACAAAAATATACTACTAATTATAGGCTACTTGTAATACTTTAAAAAGGGTAGGTAGTGTGTTTAGGCCCCAAGACATAGATCCTTGGTTCGGTCCCCTGGATATTTCCCTTTTCACAGGGATAAATTGACTGTATGTGACAAGAGATCAGTGCTGCACTGGGTGTTGCGTCTTTTATATATTCAAGCTAGTTAGTTGGCTGAATCATTTTTGCCAATCTAATCATTTGGTTCGGAAAGTACATATTAAACACTACCAATAAACAAAAATATTTAGGTCAATGGTTTTTATTTGTGTACTTTTATCAAACACTTAAAGTGGGATGAAAATATGTTTGTACTGGAGAAAGATTTGTTTTATTTTTTCCAAAAAATTGTTTTGCTAAGAGAACTGAAAAAACACTGGCTTTTTCTTGCGTCCCTTTCCATCTCACCTTAACAAACGCTAATGGCTAAACACTATGGTTGGAATTTATGTCTGGAAGGTCTTTTTCACTGTAAAAATTCTACTATACAACAGGATTTTTGTAGGAAAAAAGACCTTCAGGACATTCCTTCCTATCATAAACACGGTATATTAGTGCCTGAAGCTATTTTTGAGAGCCCTAATATCTCGTCCTTCTCTTGCTATCCAACAAGTGACGACTAAGAAACCTTGAGGGCACCAAGATTTTAAACAAAAACTATCTCATAGACTGAGCGTCAACATCCAGAGACAACGACAATATTGATCTCAAAATAGTTTTGTGGTGTTTGTAGTCCAACTCCTTTATTCTCATAACTGACAATATAATTTAAACTATATAAGGTGACAGGTTAAGAAAGGAGTTTTATTGATTAACCTAGCCAGCTTTCATTTGAAGATGAGATGGGAAAGAATATAGCGGAGAAAGTATCATATAGTGCACTAGATCGGAAATGAGAGCTGTTCTCCCGACTTAAGAGTACACAACACGTCCTTTGTGGAATGGTGGGCGGGAGGGTGAAAGGCTTCACAACCGACCAAAGAATACTTCCAAGCCAACAAAAACAGATGGATCACGGAAAACGTAGATGGTGCTAGCTACCGGACAGATCTTGTGGAAAAATCATACATTTGAAAATTCCAGTTTTCTCAAGAACGAGTGAAATTTTTAAAGTAATATTTTCAACACCTCTTCTAAGATAATGTATCAATGTTTATTAGGTGTTATTTTTATTTTTTATTTTTTTGCTATGCAGCTGGCAGTTTTCAATTGAAAAATATCAAAATTATTTATATTTACCCGCCTCGGTGGCGTAGTTGGCTAATGCGTTTGTCGTGTTGAGCTCGACTGCTGAAGACGGGGAGATCGAGGCTCGAATCTTGGTCGGGTGAACTGGGGGTGGTTTTTCCAAAATGGTTTTCCACTCTCCCTCCACGCAAATGTGGGTTCACTTCCTCTATTTCAACCTTCCCAATTCCTAATCCATTAGAGTAATTAGTACTTAAAGCGTATAACCCGAACGGGTAGTAAGACGCGGTGTTAATATTATTATTATTTATATTTGATCACTGTTAAAATCATACAGGTGGTGTATATATAAAAATTATAACTTAATCAACATGCTTCTATTCTTGAACAAACCGTTTCCAAAAAGAAAATTGCAAAACAATAACTATTCTTGAAGATAACCTTTTTTCCCATGGCTCTTCATTTCCATGCCAAATGTAAAGGGTCAATCGCCTTAAGTGAACTATATTGTCACCAACGTTATCAAACTCTCTCCATTACTAGCCCTAACTTTATCATACAAACAATTTTAAAATAAAATTGCCAGATCATAAGAATTAAAAAAAAGCCCTGAATTAAATTTTAAACAATTTAACACTGAAGGAATAGTAGGCCTATCATTTAATTATACAATTTATTAAAGTTAAACATTTATCTTACTGGATTACTGAAATAGAGGGAAAATATTTAAAAACTATTACAAATTTGTTTTTACTTTCTTATATCAAGAGAACGTATTGTGATCGTAGAAAAAAATCTATCTTGAGATGACAAATTTTTACGTTTTATGTACACATGAACCAAAAAAAGTGGATTTTACAATTTGGTCTGTCTTCATGTCTGTCTTTCTGTCTCTGTTTCCTTCCGGCCATGAATCTTAACCGGTGGATGGATTTTGTTCTGACTTGATATTTAAGATTTATAGAGTTTTACCATAAAAAGTTATTATTTATTTTTACCCAAGCCCTTAATTTAAGTGTGGTTTACTGATTAGTAATTTTTTCGAATTACAAATTTGTTTCATATGGCTCTAAATATTTGGTTTAAAACGCGTAGCCAAGGTTTATTGGACGTTTCAAATAGCATTAGCTTATATGGTTTTTGGGCAAATATTCGATGAAAGGTATTTTACTAAGTCTACAAAAACTTGAAATAGTTTACAATTGGCTTTAACGATTTAGTCCCCAATTGGTTATCTTGGTATTGTTTGAGATAACTAATAACCCTGTATACTTTGTTTTGGGTAAAAATTTGATAAAGCATCTTTTACTGAGGAGTGATTTTTGAAAACTCCAATTATTTTTAAAATGGCAAAAAGATTTTGCTTAAAATGTTTAGTCGGGGAGTGTTTGACCTGCACATGACAAATAAAGCTGTATAGGTTATATTTGGGGGGGGGGGGGG